>JAQIUQ010007154.1:0-107558 GCA_030378365.1 Hybognathus amarus
GGTTACGTATTGCTGTATTATGTTATACAGAAATCAATTATTTATTCAGACTGAAAATAATGTCACATTGTTAATTAATAATGTTAATTAAAATTAAGGAAAACAAATATATTCATCTGAAATATAGCAAAATAATTTAAAATAAATTCAGGTACAATTACCAAACATTTCGCAAGGTCTTTTTGTCTTTTTATTCATTTAATTAATAAACTAATTATATAAAACTATTGTCAGTGCACTACAAATAAACTGGTTCTATGCTTTTATAAAACTTAAAAAATACAATGCCTTCTGTATTTTGTTTTGCTTTTCCCTCCATTGTACCGAAATCGTACCGAACCGTGAGGTATGAACCGAACCGTGACTTCTGTGTACCGTCCCACCCTACAGTTTAATATACTTTCCAATTTGGCATCCATTCAGAAACTCCTATGAATTATGGTAGTGTGGTTTATCAGCAGTGTTGGAAGGCAGATGGCAGATGATGAGATTTGAAGGTGAAATATGATAAGCATTCATCGCTCTGAATGTAATTTTGCACAGAGCTGTAAGCATTTGAGCCAAGTCCAAATATGGATTTAAGTGGTGCGAGAATGCGGGCAGTATAGAGAGTTTTATCTGTGTTAGGAGGGGGTAGGTGTTTTTATTCACAGCCTGTCGCAGAGGTCAGACAGCTGCCCTGCACCATGACCCCAAATAACCTACTGGGGCCTCTGGCTGAAAGAACAATGGAAAGGTCAGATGAGAGGGGAAAGAGGGAGGAAAGAAGAGAAAGGGGGTGGTATAGAGGAGAAAACAGAAAGAGGCACTGAAAAGGGTAAATACAGTCTGAAAACACACACACACACACACACAGGGCAGGTCTTTACCAGCATAGACACAATAACTTCATCTGCTGGCAGTCACTGAGTTGCATGTGAGCAGTAGTGATATTAAAAGCTTTGCTGGATGCAGGTGAAGGTGC
The DNA here is from genome assembly GCA_030378365.1 of Hybognathus amarus. Taxonomy (NCBI): domain Eukaryota; kingdom Metazoa; phylum Chordata; class Actinopteri; order Cypriniformes; family Leuciscidae; genus Hybognathus; species Hybognathus amarus. Next base: position 965 of record JAQIUQ010007154.1, read on the forward strand.
ATCCTAACAGCTGTCATATGCCATTCATACAAGTGCGTCTGTTTGTGTGTGTATGTGTGTTTGAGCACCATAAATACCGCTTCTGTTCGAAGGCTTATTCCACGAAATTCACACACAGCTTGTTGATGCAAAAGCTTGCATTTACTGATTTGTAATGTATAGGGCTGTAATCAACCAAAGAAATCCTTAGTCGACCAAGGTCTTGTCCTGCGCAATGATTAGTTGACTAAAAAAACAAAAACAAAAAAAACATATGTTTTGATTGAACATTTTTTAAACAATTGTCATAGAGCATTTATAAAACAACAACGAAAAAACATCAAAAATAAATAAAACTATAATAATAATACAATTCTTTGAAAATTAAGGGATTTTTTTAACTGCAAGTGAGGAGCTCTGTCCTTGGTCTATAGTGACGGTCACAATCGCGCACCTGATCACACCACACGCTACAAAATAATATAACACTATCTGCCACATAATTAAAAATCCTAACAAAGCTCCCGTTTATACATGCTGTATTCTTCTTTACTTACAAAGCTATGGGTTAACTTTTGTCCAGCCGATCTGTTAGGCGTTTTAAAACAACAGACAAAATTGCCTAAAAAACAATCTGAAATCTAGGCTCTGTTGTAAGATAGCATATAAGTTTAATTTCGTTTTGTTACATTATTTAGGCTACTTTCAAATAAGTCAAGTGTACAAATAAAAACCTATTAAGAAAACAATCTATTGAGTCAGTATGATAAAGCCGTTAAAAGAGATGCTCACACCTTTCCTGCTGAAGCTTGCTTTGTACAGCATAGCCTACATAGATGCGTGTCACTATATTTGTTATCATAGGCTTTTATTAGGGGGTGTAACGATACACGTATTCGTATTGAACCGTTAGGTACGAGGCTTTCGGTTCGGTTTTCGGTACGAATTCCGTTGTTCAAATGTAGGCGCGTGTCAAGCGCGTTCATTTGGTAAGAGATGCTGGCGTGACCACAACATTGTCCAACATCAAATGGCAAATGTAATGTTAGCGGAACGAACCTGAGCTACTCGTTATTGTGTGGTTGTCTGGATCACAAACCGTTTATCAGTTTGGACCAATGCAGCGCGAAGCCGATCTTGATCAGCACTGTTACTACACAGCCAAATCCAGTGAAGAAAACATTTGAATTCGCCACTGAAGTAATAACATCACTGCGAGATCTAGTTAGAAACATTCACATTTCTCCGTTATTAACGAATCAAACAGCGCTGACGTGGAAACCAGGAAGAAACATTGTGCCATGAATGAACTATCCAGTGTCCACAGATCAGCAAGATCACCATGGATTTACTGTATAACACTAACGTTACTATCTGTAAGTTTGGCAGGAATAGTAGGCTATAATGCTTTCAAGTAACATCACGTCTGTTGTATTTTGACATTATCAATACAATTGCTGCCCTCAAATGTTAATCTAAACTAAAATAAACCTTTGTTTATAACTACTACAATATTACATTTCATTTTGTCCAAAGAGCTGTTGTTTTAAATGCTCCTAAGAAAAGTCAAGTATAGTTCCATCATTGCTCAAAGTTAAAAAATATCATACTTTATGATGTTAGTTTTAATAAAAATATAATTAAAAAAATTAAATCAAGGAAATTTCTCTGCCATTTCTTTTTGCTTTATTTGAAATAGTGTTTGTCATCGATACCAAAATTATTGTTTTCGATAACGATACCAATTTAAGTATTGCGATTTCGATAATTTTTCGGTACTTTTCCTGAAAATTAAAGTATTTCTTACAAGGCGTTTCACATGCACTTCCTTTGCATAGGTCTGTGCTCTTTAATGCTGTAATAACCTAATATAAATAAATCACTGACATGCACATGCTCTGATGCTATAATCATATAGCCGATAGATCATTTTGCTGATGTTTTGTATCCTTTATTTTAGCAGCTTGCAAATTATTTATGCTATCTATGAAAGTTGGGGGGAAAGTTGTACACCTAATACAAAAATAAATGAAACATCTCCAGTTAACTAGCAGATAATTCATTTAGTTCGCTATTAAATAAGACATCTAGCGCTAAAATCTATTGTTGTTTTTTTTAATCAAGCAGAGCGCTCTTTTCGCTGCTATCAGTTGCATGGATACAGTGTCTTTTGCGGCTCGCCCAGTCGCGCACATAGACAGTAAAAGAAATGGACACAGCGACCCCATTGATTTCAACGGAGAGAGCTGAAGCTCAACATGGGCACTCACTTCCTGATAGCCGAGCGTTCTGCGCAGGCTCAACGACGTAGATGTCACGTGAGCAAACTAACTGACAGTTGTAAATCGTCTAGTAGCTGTGCCTACACAAATTTTAATCGTGCACAGAGATGGCGAAGCGCGACCTGGAGCAACTTTTTGTAAGTATTCTGATTAATTATTTTGTCATTTTGCTTCTATCTATGCCATGGGCTGACTTTAAGACAGTAAAAGATTGCCTGCAAGGCTGTACGAGCTTCTCCTCCTGTGTATACGGTAACTTCTCCACTGCGCGACGGACAGTCGAAGTGGTTATGACGCAATTTTTAGCCTATTTTTACAAGAACGGCTTCTACGGGGCTATAACGTAACATACAAAGTAATGGAGCCTTTTATACATTGCAGTGTTTCTTTAGAAATAAATAATGGACAAATGGAGTCTTTGGACACCTCAAATGTAAAGTTATTCGCTGTCAAAGTGACGCCAAAATGAATGGGAGTCAATGGGATGCTAACAGCAGGAGATAGCCCGCTACAATGGCGGCCCCTTGAGGCAGCTTCAGCTTCCGCCTGATGGATTACCCCCTTGGTCGCGCACCGTCTTCACACGGACGCGCGCTTCAAGCTATCGCCGTTGCAGAGACTATTGTGTACAGGCCGCTGGATTGTGTTGCTAATAACTTGCAATGTATAACTATCAGACCGGCCCTCGCGGCCTCGAAACACTACCGGCCCACCGGGAAAGATCGAACTCTCTGGATTGCCACTCCGCTACTGACAGGCGGCCACTGTATCACGTGTGCTCACGCATGCAGCCGTCTCGCGGTAGTGTTCGTCTCATTACAGCTGCAGCTTCTTTGCTGCGTTCGTGAGGAGAAACATAGACGTTCATAGGGAGAGACTGGAAGCGTGCGTGGAACGCTCTTACAAATCTGGAACGCGGTCATTCATAAAAGTATCAAAACTAATAAATTTAGGTATCGTGAGGTTTTTAATTTCCAGAGTATCGCCAGACTTTTGAAGTGTCGGTGCACCGTGCAACACTAAATTGTAGGGGTGTAACGATTTTCGAACCGAACCGAAAAACCGCAGATCTGAACTCACGATTTTGAATCGCGATACTGTCATTGCGTACCGAACACGCCCCGCCCCGCCCCTGCTACCCCGCCCAGGCCCGGCTCAATGGACCTCGTGTCTTAGGTAAACAATACACAATGAATTCAGTTTTGTAGCCTAACCACCATTAACACCAAATAACAAGCTCTGTGTTTTGTTACTTTCTATAATAAGCAAGGTGTAATCTTTCAGATTCTGTCTATTTGATCACGAAATTCAAAACAATAAATGGCGTTTTGGCCGCTCTTTGATGTGACATGACAGATCGCTTACTGAGGCTCTTCATTTCAAGCGGCAGCGCGGCACGCGAGTAAACGCGATCATCTCTTCCTCAGTTACAGAAAAGACACCTGAAGGTATGTTGAAAGATACAGTATACTTACTGAAAGGCATCATAACTCGTGTAATCGCTTAATCAGTGTTTCAGCCGCGGAAAGACGTCAATAAAACTGCAAAGCTTTAGCTTGTCACTAGCATTATATTTACCTCAGCAGGCAAGTGATTCAGTGTCCACAACTTCCTATAAATGAACCTTTGCACTAAATAAATGCTCTATGTTAGCCTGTATATTATATTTTACTTAACCTGTTAATGATATCTTGATTATTTAATTTATGTTTAAAATATCTTTCATGAAGATGACAACTGTGTAAATTATTAGAGTAAAAACACAAGTTAATGTAAAAACTGCCTTATGTCCAGTTTACATGTTTTCATACAATGTGTTGTGTGTTGATTATTATATCTAAAAAATAAATGGCATCTGAATTTAGGTTAAAAGTCTAGGCTACAACATTTAATGTTATAGTAATGTGCAGCCTTCAATATAGTTCACAGCAGATTTTTCTCAGCAGATTTTTTTTTAATCCTTGTGAAATGTTTAATTGTAACTGAATTAATTTAAAGACAAATACCTTTTTTTTCATTAAACCACTGTTTAAAAAAAAGCCATTTTAGCTTTCTAAACCGAAACCGAATCGAACCGAACCGAGACGGTCAAAACCGTGGGAAAATCCGAACTGTCAGTTTTGTGTATCGTTACACCCCTACTAAATTGAAACGTACCGAACCGTGACACAAGTGTATTCGAACCGAACCGTGAATTTAGTGAACCGTTACACCCCTAGCTTTTATATAGGCTATATATTATATATATTATTTTTTTGTACGACAGCATTGGGTAGAATGTGGAATAACATTGTTTCAAATAATGGATTCAAATTCATATTAATTTTCAATGTAGAATAATTTGTAGATTTTTTTTGATTAATCTGTAAAGAAAAAATATATATTAATCCATTATCAGAATAATCATTAGTTGCAGCCCAAATGTTTCCATCCACCAACCGCTGATGTTAGTTGTTCTTGATTCAAAACTAGCAGGTTTTAGCAGCCAATTTTTCCATGCCAGAACTGGAAAGGCCCATTCGGCAGAGAGGCTGAATGAGAAAAATCCATATAATCTGTGAAGTTGCTTTATTTAGAAGAAGATTGATCCCTATTGACAGAATGAGAAGGAAGAGCTGTGTCTCAGTATATAGTCCTGCCTTTTCCACCAGAGGATGATATACAGCCTGTCTTCAAAGGATAGAAATTAGATTGACAACATTTCTACATTGTCTAAATGTGCACGACGTGTCAGATTCAAACCAAAACCCAGACTGAACATTCAAGCTTTAACACTGAAGGTCGGAAATTAGAGGTGATAATGACTTTGTTGTTTAAAGTGACATTTTGTGCCGTTGGATTAATGGAGATGTTGTGGTGATGCAGATGGATGGGAAGGAACGTGCACACGGCCACCCCATCTCACGCTGTCTCTGACATTACTGGGCCAGCAGGAAGGAGCTGATCCCAAGCTCATCAGCTGATGCCTTTCTTCAATTGCTAAACACCTCACATTTATTACATCCATCATGACAGACAAAAGAACTGAGCTCAGCTTTTGTGAGAGTCTATAAAACGCAAGATTTCAAAACCTAAAAATGTGTGTTTGAAAGATAGAAATAAACAGTGGTTAATGGTAAGGCAGTTAGCACTGGTTCTTTCCAGTTCTTTCAAGCTGAGTGTTTATCAGCAGAACGAGAGGCGGAAAAGGTAGGAAGAGAGATGTAACGCAAGAGAGAGGTGGAGAGAAAAAAAGGGAGTGCGATCATACAAAAGCCAGCCGCTCCTAGAAAGGAAGAATAAAGAGTTGGGAATGAGTGAGTGCTGTGATTGAAAGAGGGAGAACAAGAGAAAAGAGAGAGAGAGGGGGGTAAGTGAGTTCATTCGTGCTGTTGGCAGGCATCCATGAGCTTGCCTGTGGGCGTCTGTATCCGTGCCAGGGCATGTGTTTCCCCTTCTGTCTGAGGGCCTATAGTCTCACTCTCTTTCTCATACAGATATCTTGCCTTCTTTTTCTCATTCGAAAGGAATACTTTCCCGGTCTTTTGCTGTTCCTACTCTCTTTTCTCTCTTCCTCCTTTCTTGTTATCATTCACTCTCTTTCCCTGTCTCTCTTCTCTCTCTTCTTGTTGTAGCAGTTGTTGTTTTTTGTTCACAAAGCTGATGATGCCAGAGCAGAGAACAGTGGTAAGTTTGTTTCCAGATTTCCACAGTTCATACTGTGCCAGTAGATCAGCCAAACCGGACACATGTGCAATTCACACCCAGTGTCTTTCTTTTTAAATAAATCTTAGTTCTCTGGGCTCATTTATGCGAGTCTGGTCTGTGGATCCTTTCAACAGGAACATGATTAAGCCCATAATGCAAAATGTATGCTAATTTTGTAAACAATTACAAAAACAAAACTAATTGTAAGATAACAACCTCAGTGTGATTTCAGTTTCATTTCTTTGTGATTTCAAGTTTGTTCTGATGTACGAGAATTAGCATTTTCTGTCATCACTAGGGCTGGGTAACGAGTTTCTGTACTTTTTAGGTACCGACCAAATTGATTCGGTACTACCGAGTATCGAAACATGTCTTGTTTTTCAGAATACGTAATCCACGATTTCGAACAGTAAGCTCGCACGTGATAGGCTGTGGCAGAAAACACTAGTTTACGCGGCTGATCTGAGACGTAGCTCGTCGCACGTGACTGTGTGTGCGTGCGTGTAGCGTCCCAACCCAGATGGATAGAAAATATGTGGAAATGATCCAAAGTGTATCTGTGTGCCAGACTCGATACCAGAAGCACGCGATGCAATATTTTCGACAGGATATTTGTCGCCAAGACCAGTAACACGGTAAATCTGATAAGCGCACACACACTTGTTGAGAGTACAAAGTCCATCTTCCACTGCAAGAACTGGAGCGCGTCACAGATGAACCGACACTCAGCATATGGGATACTTGCCTCATAGACGAGAAATAGGTCTATAGTCGGTCAAAATAATTCTACTTTTAAACAAAACAATTAGAAATGAATAGTTTGATTACCTGATCCATATAACGTTAGCGCGGCCGCGCGCATTCACTGCTGCAGGAATGACGAGTCAGCATCGCCATAATCATATTTGCGAGGCATATATCCCGCCCCCAGTAGCCTATATTTGATTTAATTCACTTTTATTTGTATATCATTTTTCACCATACATATCGTTTCAAAGCAGCTTTACAGAATGTTTCTAAATTACAATTTAGAGTGATGATCTGTTATTATCAGAGGTGACCATGTAATGCATTTCAATTAATTTTCATTCAGTTTCATTGTTAAACATTAAGATAAGGCAGAAACAATGGGCTCATTGAAGTAAAGAAAACATGTTGTTAAATGATTAGGAAACATAGAAAACTTTAGTATTGGTGCTTTTTTACATACATGAGTGTGAAAAAGTCAACTACTGAAAAATAAAATAAAAATGTAGGTAATATTATATTGATAAAACTGGTTACATAATATTATTGGTATTGAAAAAGGGATCGTTCAGGAACCGGTATTGAAGTCAAGGTATCGGTATCTGAACATTTTGTTACGATACCCAGCCTTAGTCATCACCAGCTAAATACATTTGCTTTCCGTCTATACAGATGTGTCATGAGGAGATGATTATGATCCACAGGAATTATGTTAATAATAAAGAAGCTCCTCCTTCAAGAAGTTCCAAATCCAAAATGCAATTTAGAATTTTTCTCCATCTATTTCCTATAAATGCTGTTCTTGTGAACTTTCATTAAAGAATCCTGGAAAAAATGTGTTATAGTTTCCATAAAAATATTAAGCTCAAGTATTTATAATTAGAAGAAAATGTTTCTTGAGCACTAAATCAGCATATTAGAATGATTTCTGAAGGATCACGTGGCACTGAAGTAGGGCTGGTAATCAACCAAAGAAATCCTTAGTCGACCAAGGTCTTGTCCTGCGCGACGATTAGTCGACTAAAAAAAAAAAAAAAAAGAACGGATGTTTTGATTGAACATTTTTTAAACAATTGTCATAGAGCATTTATAAAACAACAACGAAAAAACATCGAAAATAAATAAAACTATAATAATTATACAATTCTTTGAAAATTAAGTGATTTTTTTAACTGCAAGTGAGGAGCTCTGTCCTTGGTCTATTGACAGTCACAATCGCGCACCTGATCACACCACACGCTACAAAATAATATAACTGCTATAGCTGCCACATAATGAAAAATCTAAAAAAGCTCTCGTTTATACATGCTGTATTCTTCTTTACTTACAAAGCTATGGGTTAACTTTTGTCCAGCCGATCTGTTAGGCGTTTTAAAACAACAGACAAAATAGCCTAAAAAACAATCTGAAATCTAGGCTCTGTTGTAAGATAGCATATACGTTTAATTTCGTTTTGTTACATTATTTAGGCTACTTTCAAATGAGTCAAGTGTACAAATAAAAACCTATTAAGAAAACAATCGATTGAGTCAGTATGATAAAGCCGTTAAAAGAGCTGCTCACGTCTTTTGCGCGCTCAAGTTCGATTTCAAATAGGCACGCGATGTGCGCGCTCATAATGGAGCAATGCGGTCGCCACCGTCGCCTACCTCCACAAAAATGTAGCCAGACAAAAGATTTAGATTTCTTGGACATTCTGTCGACTAAAGTAGCGTGAACTGAATGAATACAGCAAAACTACCTACCTACCGGTACATCCCTTACTGAGCGCGAGCAGCAGCGCAGCCAGCCATGCGGTTCCCGAGTGTGTTATGTGTGTGCGCTAAACTGTGGCGCAGGTACAGAGAAATAGCCTAAATTAAAGCATTTAAAGATGGGGATAAAACATAGGCTAATTATATTTAGAATACAGTAATAAATAACTGCTTTATAAAGGAATAAATATCAAGGAGTAAATCATTGAAAATGTATTTCTATTGGCAAAAAAAAAAAAAATAATAATAATGCGACTGGTCGACCAATAAGAATTTCAGTCGACCAAGACGGCATCGAACTGATTAGTCGACTAAGACGACTAAAGTGGACAGCCCTACACTGAAGACTGGAGTAAGGATTTAGCTCTGCCATCACACGAATAAATTACATTAAAAAAATAATAATAGTAATAATATATATATATATATATATATATATATATATATATATATATATATATATAGCCGCAGCACTTTGAATACTCACATGAGTCAGGCTGTGAATGTAAGTTACGTGTCCGCCCCAGCGCACTCACGCTTACTCAATAAACGCCTAAAAAATTCCCTTTAGCACGCACATCTAGAGGATGCATAACGCAAACCCAGTCAAACGTTTAAAAAAATTTCTAAAATAGGTCATTCATTGAAGGTGCGCCCAATACGGTATATGTAGTACTGCCGCTTGTACTTAAAGAGATACTTCAGAAAAAAAAATATATATATATACATAAACATGTCATCATTTTGTTTCCGACTAGTCGACTAAGGCCAACAGCGCCAACTAGTGGTTGTGACAGTCGACCAGTTGATGAAACCCCTAGCGCAAACCCATTTTGACGACGTACATTTTTTTATCGCACGATTAACCGTTTTTTTGTCCTAGCAAACTTTGTAGTTTTTTCAAATGCTTTTGCAACAAGACGCGGCATGCAGCCTGATCCATTTTGGCGTCGTTGATAAGAGCATTAAAATGAGAAAAAAATAATGTAACAAAAATAAATCAAAAGACATTTAGAATAGATAAAAAGTGTGAATAATCGTGAGTTAACTATGACATGAATGCGATTAATCGCGATTAAATACTTGAATCGTTTGACCACACTTAAATGCAGCCTTGGTGAACACCAACTTTCAAAAACATAGAAAATATTTCTGATCCCCAAAATTTGAACAGTAGTGTAGCCTATCTGTTAGATGTGGTTATCTTCAGCATCACAGCTCGTGCAAATCATAGATATAACCCAGAGTTTTCCTGAGGAGGTCTTATTGCAAAAACAAGAATTACTTATCAGACTTGTGTTGTCTGTGAGTTGTGTGATTGATTTGACACTGCAAGTGGGTTCATGTGTTCGAGTCTGCGATGTGCCTTCAGGATGACAAAGACTTTTTGTTTCACCTCAGAGATCCAAACATTCCTGGACTATTGAATCTCCTCCCCCAGCACACATACACCCAGCACAGTAAAGCACAGCCAGCATTCTGCTCTTTCCATGTAAATCATTCAGTGACAGACAGGAAGGAAGAAGGATGCTAGTGTGCTCCTCTTTTTGTAGTTAAAGAGCCACAGGGGTTTAGAGCAGAGGATCTGACTTTGTTTTAATGTCAACGTATTTGATAACACTCAAGGACCTTGTTTTAGGTTGTAATGTACAAATAGAGACACACAACTGTTCTATGTCTATAGAGACCGACTTCTCTCACATGGTAATTTGTGTGTCAATGAGAGAGAGAGGTCGTGGGGCCCCTTGAGATGGCAGTGGGTTTGTGTGTTTATTGAGCACTACAGCTAATGACACGCAGCAACCACAGGGGGAAAAGCCCATTTAGAGAAGTGTGTCTGTTTGCATTTGTTTATTAGTGTGATATACCATAGACTGTAAAGGGTTGTTCTTTAACTTTTAACTAAACAGCCTGATGGAATGAAAGGGTTTGTAAATGTCATTCCATTGGACGTCCAGTGGTAAATAGGTAACTGTTTGGTTGGTCTACTGAACTTTCTACCTACCACTGAACACCCCAGATCTGTATGTCATCTCTGTTCCCAAGATACTTTGCTTCACATGAGCTGTCTTTTGCTGCTAACTCGGAGGAGGCATGTTGTAGCTGTAAATGACATCACACTCAGACCCAAGTTGACCACGTTCCAGTGCACAGGTCAGAAAACAAAGATGGACATGTTCAGGCAAACCTTTATTGTGCTTGCTCTTTCAGAATACAGATGTATAAAAAAGCGGTAATTTGCACAGATATTGCTTAAGTGTCATGTGCACAAATAGAGATTGGATAGAAGTGTGGGCACCACTGAGACCCAGACTAACAGAAGTGCTAATAAAGAATATACTGCTGTTTGAATATGGTTGATGCACTGAGAACGGCCATATTTGATTCTGAAGTCAGTGAGTTTTTGTGCTTCCTCCTAGTTTCCCAATTCACAACTCTTGACTTGAGGGGGTCGTTCCAGTTAAAAGTTTATACTGGGGAGTGGGGACTAGAACTTCCCCATGTATGAGGACGATTATTATGCACCTTTCGCACCTTTCATCGCACCTTTCATCTGATTGGTCAAACCGCTCCGCCTTAAAGAGCAACATGCAGGTTGAATTTATTTCTGAATTAATACTTTAAATTGTCTGCAGAGGTCTTTTAAAAACACACATGTAAAAATTTCTAAAGCCCAGAACACACCAAGCCGACGCCAACGAACTAGCGCTGATGAAAGCCAACTGTGTTGTCGCCTCTTGTGCCCTCTTGTCGAGGTAAAAAGCTGCACTTGAACACACCGAGAGAACTACAGGCGACTGTCAGCTAGAATGTGCGTTCTGCGCCTGCGTGTAATGAGCCAACTGTCTATTTCTGCTGATATATTAGTCTATATTCGTCATTCAAAAAGGAAAACCGACGCTGCCGGCTGCAGATACACATAACGTAAACAAAGCAGCGCGTGCTTACCGTTTTGAATATCAATCCTGCTAAACACTTTCTTTATTCCATCTCCGCTCATGTTAATATTGAAATATTCGCCAAGGAACACTCAGGTAAGAGGACGTAACATAAGAACAGCCTTCTATCTTTACCGTTTTGACTTCTTTGCTTGCTGTTTTGCGTTTATTCTCGTGCACTGACTCTTTCACTAAGCTGAACAGCCAATCAGAGTTCTCTCTTTCCCCAACGGCCCGACGCCGATTCAACATGTCGGAATCACGCGAAAGCAAACCTGACGAGGACTATTTTTAGCCAACAGGCACGGAACCGTGTATCGCACCGAGGAAACTTAGTTGGCCAACGCAAAAAAGTGCCAGAGCGGCCGACCGTACGAGCTCGGTGTGTTCCGGGCTTAATGAAATCTCATTTGATGTAGAGATTTTGCTGAAAATGCGCTAGGCTCTGGAATACGCCTTTCCCAGTAAGCAACGTGTCATATGACGTAGCCTGAGGAAAACAAATGAGCTTGCGGTCTGCTTTCTCATTGTTGGGTGTTGATGTAGTGAGACAGAAAGTTTTAGATGGAGTTTTAGAGAAGCCATATTGGTAAATTATTGTGTTTGTGCTTGTTGCATGAATTTCAGCCTGTCAGGACATCATATCCATTATTTTCCTTAAGAAAAAACAAGGCTTTTTGGTCTTGGATGCGTTTCTGTGCAGGGAGAGCAGACTTCACTGCCACGTCTATTACCACACACACTCGGTCGTTTGTGGCACACATTTCACTCGCTTTAAATGGTATCACTAACTGCATTTGAAAAGCATTAATTTATTTGTTGTTATGGCATGCTCATCTAGTAAATGTAGAGATAGTGCTTACCAGCTTGGATGGACTTCATAATCACGGTCAGCGTAGAATATGAGAAGACAGAATGGATGTTTAATCAAGTACAAAGTTGAATGTATGTTTGCTAAAGCAGATTTATTACAAAACACCAAGGTATAGCCATACAGTAGATGAACCAGCGATAAACTAACTTACATGAACTCACTTGCCCTATTCGCCACTGGTTTTTCGACACCACAACTCTAACGTTACTTCTCTCCTCTGCCCATTGTTCGTCCCCGATATTCCTCTGACTTCTATCTCGCTTAGGAGGCTCATAATTATATGCCTGTGGGCCATCATAGGCATATTCGTCAACATCGCAGAACGCAGTTTCGTCGTTCGCATCCATTGTAACCTGAGCCTGAACTTGAACAGACTCCCTCGCGATCGTCACTTCCGGTTAGTGCTTCGTATACGCGGGAGTTATTTTATCACAATTTTTCTCAAAATATCGTTATTGGTTAAAAATATTACTCCAGTTCAGAAAATCTAGTTGTTTTATTATCAACATACACTATGCTATATAGGGGTGTCCAACCTGCATGTTGTTTTTTAAGTACAAGCTTTTCTTTCTGTCAGGCAGAATAAAAGTCACAAGTTTGGCACTGTCAAATGCACTTTAATTAATTAATGTCTGAAACCACCAGTCACTGTTCACTACTCACTGTTTTCATGCCGGAATCAGCCAAGCTTGTGTAGTGACGTCTCCACTCAGGATCGGTCACTTGTCTGTTGACTGGCTGCCAGTTTCTCTGTAGTTTGTTAAACGTGCTATTTGAGCAACGTGAATACAAATGAATAATACAAATTCTGAACATCCTCCATAATTCAGTCATTATTTATATGGCATGACTGACTCATTTGTATTACATTCCAAAGAGCTTCCTTATCAGACCCTCAGTGGAAAACGAAACCATATCCATTGGAACAGAATGGAACGGTTAAGCTAAAGAGAACGGTTTGGCCAGACGGTTTAAAGCGGCTAATGAGAAGAAAGATACACCTGTGATGCCAGTCACACTCATCTTAGAAATCACCCATTACTCACTATATAGTGGACTATATAGTGAGCTCGCCATTTTGTAGTGCTGTCCGAATGTATAGTGATGATTATTATACCCTATATAGTCCACTCAATGTATCCCAGAATGCATTTTGAAAAGTAGTGTACAACCGATGGTCACTAACCTAAGCCCTACATACCATCATGTATTGCGCTGATTCGTAAAAATAAGTTATAGGCTAATCATGTGTGGAGTAGCGCATTATAACAGAAATGGCCAGAAATCACTTTTAGTTTTTACATTTTGGAGAAATAAGCTCAATATAATGTAATGTATTTATTTTTAAAAATCTATTTAGCCCAGAGCCGACTCGGTACCAGCTGACAGATGATGTAATCAACGGCGCCGAGAGACGAATCGAGTACTGTCCGAAAGTGGCTTCTATTATGCTGGTGAGCTCACTATATAGTGCTCTGCTTTCTAATCCCAACATTAGGGGGTAGGGAGTAGTGCTTTGAGTGGAGATTTCGGACACAGCATTGGTCTTGTAAATGGGACAATTTGGCAACTTTTTAAAAGTAAACTTTCCATTCAGAATCTTCAGGGCATCAATTTCGGCATCTAGCGCTCGTCATCCACTCAAAACGTAACGTTACTATTTGGCCGGCTCGCAAAGCCCAAACGAGTGTGTGTGCGGCACAAAACATCCTCGCGCTGCGCTCTGAAACCCATTCATTTCAATGGCTTGCGCAGCGCGAGGACGTTTTGTTGCTTCTTTGAACCAAAGAGCAAGCGGATCTAGACCGTAAACAAAACAACAGGCACGCCGCGAACACACGTTTCGGCTTGTGAGCCAGCTTTGAGTGGATGACGAGCGCGAGACGCAAAATGGATCAGGGACGCATGCCGCGTCCTGTTGCAAAAGCATGTGAAAAAACTACAAAGTTTGCTTAGGACAAAGAGACCGTTAATCACGCGATAAAAAAATAACGCCGTTAAAATGGGTTTGCGTTAACGCCGTAATAACCACGTTAAACTGACAGCCCTAATTAAAATATTATTGTTATTATATTAATTATATTAATGTTGTTTGGTTAATAATCTCTCTAGTTTTGTGTCACCTGTTGAAGACATCTTTAATGAAACCCAAATGAAAGGGCAAATGATCTGTTGCTATTTCACCTTGCTTCAGCTTTCTGTGCTGTAGGAACATCCATCATACCAGACAAGTAGGCCTGTATTTTAATTAAACAAATCACACTACTTGGCGTCATGTTACAAAGCAACCCTGCGGGTAACATCTGTTTACGATAGTTCTTGTAAGGTCTCTGCTTTAATATTATGTGAACCCATCCTGTTGTCACACTTGCTTGTGACTCTTTTGCATGAGCATTGTATTCATGTCCATTGAATTCATGAGCATTGCCTGGTGTGTTTGGGATCCATCCATGCTGGGTTGGCAATCTCACCTGGTGCTTTGACTTTTTTTGTCTCCAGTTCACACTGGTGAAAACAGTGTTGATGAGCACCTTGTGGAAACACCACCTCTGATTGACACTATCAAAGTTTTAAGACTGCAGTGTGTCTCGGCCCTCCAGTCTCTCCTGCCTGACTGTTCAATGGTGCTTAATTATTAGATTAAAACATGGATTAAATGTATTTTATGGAAAATGCAAAGTACTTCTTTGCTGCAGTTTTATTCTAGTTCAGTTAATATTTTCTTATCCATCTCAATAGAACGTGGTATAACTGCATGGTCTTTTGAGTTAAGCATATGTATTACAGTAAGATCTTTGCCTGTTTTCACAAGTACATCAATATTATATGATCCAGTCATTGTTTAATTTGATTTGTCTGTCCTCATTCTAATAGGTTAGAGTTGTTTTAGAAAATATTAGCCATACAGGTATGTTACTAAGATAGTTGCTGATTAAACTGACTTGGTTTAAAGGGATTTTGAACATTAACTTTGTTTAGCCATAATGTGTACTTTTGTTGTACCTGTGAAACGGGGAGCTTTAGCATGCAGGACAGCTCACCATCTGCCCTAATGAGGCTAGAAAGAGATGAGAGGGGAATATAGAGTGATCCATTCATTCACACAATTTGCAAACATGTATCTGGCCAGCAGCAGGTGTTCTCTCTCTCTCTCTCTCTCTCTCTCTCTCTCACTTGTGATCAGAACTCTCAGTTGCCCTTCCTTGTTGTTTTCTTAAATTAGGAGCAGGTAATCCCCAAGAGGTTGTTTTTGTGTCAATAAATGTTATTATTATTGTCATTAACAATTAATCTACCATGCTTTCTCTCTTCTTCTTTCCAGGTCTGTGACTGCCAGGAGTCAACACCCCATGATGCACAGCGTTTGTGACAAGACCACACTCACTTTTAAAGTGTAGAGGAAGTTGCATCGTCAGCATGTCCTCGCACCCTCAGCCAGTGCCTCAGGGGCGGAGGCCTGTAGACACTCGTCACCTTGCTAGTTCTGTATCTCTGCAGCTGAGAGCCCATACGGTACTGCACTCACTGTCTACTAAACAAAAACTTAAATCCTTTTTTTTCTTTTAATTTCTTATACAAAAAAAAAACATTATCACCAACAAGTTGCCTCTGTCACTTTTGACGATTGAGCTAAAAAGTGTTACACTAACTGTTATACAATCACCTAAAGGATTATTAGGAAAACCATACTAATACTGTGTTTGACCCCCTTTCGCCTTCAAAACTGACTTAATTCTAAGTGGCATTGATTCAACAAGGTGCTGAAAGCATTCTTTAGAAATGTTGGCCCATATTGATTGGATAGCATCTTGCAGTTGATGGAGATTTGTGGGATGCACATCCAGGGACGAAGCTCCCGTTCCACCACATCCCAAATATGCTCTATTGGGTTGAGATCTGGTGACTTTGGGGGTCATTTTAGTACAGTGATCTCATCGTCATGTTAAAGAAACCAATTTGAAATGATTCAAGCTTTGTGATGGTGCATTATCCTGCTGGAAGTAGCTATCAGAGGATGGGTACATGGTGGCCATAAAGGGATGAACATGGTCAGAAACAATGCTCAGGTAGGCCGTGTCATTTAAACAATGCCCTATTCTTACTAAGGGGCCTAAAGTGTGCCAAGAAAACATCCCCCACACCATTACCACCACCACAACCAGCCTGCACAGTGGTAACAAGGCATGATGGATCCATGTTCTCATTCTGTTTACGCCAAATTCTGACTTACCATCTGAATGTCTGAACAGAAATCGAGACTCATCAGACCAGGCAACATTTTTCCAGTCTTCAACTGTCCAATTTTGGTGAGCTCTTGCAAATCGTAGCCTCTTTTTCCTATTTGTAGTGGAAATGAGTGGTACCTGGTGGGGTCTTCTGCTGTTGTAGCCCATCCGCCTCGAGGTTGTGCAGTGTTGTGGCTTCAGAAATGCTTTGCTGCACACCTCGGTTGTCACGAGTGGTTATCTCAGTTAAAAATGCTCTTCTATCAGCTTGAATCAGTCGGACCATTCTCCTCTGAACTCTATCATCAACAAGGCATTTTTGCCCACAGGACTGCCGCATGAAAATCCCAGTAACTATGGGATTATTAAAAAATGAAATACTCAGACCGGCCCGTCTGGCACCAACAACCATGCCATGCTCAAAATTGCTTAAATCACCTTTCTTTCCCATTCTGACATTCAGTTTGGAGTTCAGGAGATTGTCTTGACCAGGACCACATCCCTAAATGCATTGAAGCAACTGCCATGTGATTAGTTGATTAGATAATTGCATTAATGAGAAATTGAACAGATAGTTCCTAATAATTATTAGTTCCTAATAATCCTTTAGGTGAGTGTATAATATGTTATAATAATCTGTGTCTGTGGCTATTATTACTACTAAGCATGGACACACTTTTACAATGTACAGATCTGAACACTGACCCTGGTGTTTGGCTTAAATTTGCTAACAGAGGATTATCTTGCTTAGGATATGACCTGTTAATCATGTGAGATTTGACCCTCAGCCAACATCTTCATTCTGCAGATTAACGTTTGCTCTTATTAACCTCACTGACATCTAGATCAGTGGGACTCAACCCTAGCCAGCCAAGTGGAACACATCCTCTTCCAAATCTTTTTTCAGTGTTGGAATATGTCCTTTCTCTGACACAAATCAGATGTTGTTTCGTATACCATTTGACTGAGAAAAATTGGTCATTCTTAATATTAGTCTAAATAGAATTTAGCCTAAACTAGCAACTGTGTAACAGTGCCTGAGTTTAAATGAAAGTGATATGTGATATCTGTAAGCATTGGGTTGAGTACTAACGACTTAGACTAATTTTTCTCAGGTTTAGCATGGATTGATTTTTTTATATGGAGAATAGTATCATATAGCTTATACTTCAGCTTGTCACATTTTATGCAATTTTATTTTCTGAGTTTGTAAAATATGTTGTTCATTTTAGGATGTTAGTGGACTGGTGGACTACCACCCTCATGCTCGTGACTACGGCTCCCATCTAGCCCATGGATCCCTTTCCCAGCCTCACCGCCGTAGGCCATCCCTTCTGTCTGAATTCCAGCCAGGCAGTGAAAGGTACACACAAACAAACATTTTTGTGGCTGTCACAGTTGCTTCGCATTGAGATCTTGTCAGTCTATTCAGTCCTGTCCATTTATGGGTGTGACCACAATGACCAACATAGTGGAAACTTTCACTCGCATTCAAGATGCTGCTTTCAGGGAAGAATAACTGGACATCAGGGCTGCAACAAACAATTATTTTGATAATCGAGTAATCTAACGATTATTGAAAACGATGAATCGACTAATCGTTGATTATTTTTCTGGCTAATCGGTAAGTTTGCAACGATTCTTCAGCTTTTTCAATTAGTTAAAACATTGAGTTATACATATTCTTACTATAATATAAAAAAAGAAAATCAGTTCAGTTATTGAAATAGTTGTTTTAATGAACTTTGAGCCAACTAAACAGGTCATTCTCTTTAAGTTTTCAGATTTCAGTCCAACTCAAATCACACACAAATGCTCTCTAAGCATTGTTTAATAGGACCACTGATTTTCTTAGAACTGAAACAGAAAAAGGGACATTTAAATTCAGGACACAAAAATGGTAAAAAAAAAAAATATATATATATATATATATATATATATATATATATATATATATATATATATATAATCTGCAAACCATTAGTATAAATATACAATTACAATCTTTTTTTACATGACAATTGAGCTGAGCAGAGACGTTCATTCACCTTTTAATTTAAAAAAATGAAAAATAAAAAGTAACTGCCATGATATTCCTCCTAACATCTCCTTTTGTAAGTCTTCATGATAATGGAACAAAATACAGCCCTACTGGACATAAAGCCATGTTTCATCACTGCCCATGTCAATTTTACTCTGCATTAATGGCTCAAGAAGGAAGCAGTCAACTGCTCTTATGTAATGCTTATGCAATGACTCTGTAGAATGTCACATTCTATATGAGTGGATGAATTTTCTTTAGCGTGATCTCTAAAGTGCTCCTCTTGTGGGAATGCCTGTGCAATCCATTCAAAGAAGCCGCCATTTTAGTTTAGTCTGCATATGTTGCCATAAACATTCTCAAACCAATAGTTTTTAACTTTTCAAAAAATTAGAAAATTCTGGAGATTCCCTCACATTGATTCACTTCAGCATGCTGATTGTATATTTATAAAATATGTGAAGTAATTTATTCCACATATATTATAAAAACAAATCAATAATTTTAAAACTTTTTGTGAAATGCAATTTTGTGAAATTACACAAAAAATCTTGGTTTGCAGATTAATTATTTTTTTGTACCATTTTATATATATATATATATATATATATATATATATATATATATATACAGCTATGGAAAAAATTAAGAGACCACTGCCAAATCAGCAGTTGCTCTGTATTTATTATTTATAATATAAATAATAAATCCAGAGCAACTGCTGATTTGGCAGTGGTCTCTTAATTTTTTCCACAGCTGTATGTATATATATATATATATATATATATATATATATATATATATATATATATACATTTTGTTATAAATATTAGAATTACAATCTTTTTTTACATGACAATTGAGTTCACCGTGACAGTGGAAAAAAATCATAAAATTGTGTCAATTTTGGTCTTTGTTAGTATGCTCGTTAACACAGTTATGTCTTGCTGTAAATAAGCATAAAATGCGTGACAGTGTAACACAGTATAATGAAAACAGTAATGGATCCGTGCTCAAGGCCTTTAAAGTGACAGAAGCCATAAGTGTGTCTTTAATGTTGTTGACAAAACAACAAAAGATTGCTTTAAAGTGTTAGTTCACCCAACAATGAAAATGATGTCATTAATGACTCACCCTCATGTCGTTCCAAACCCGTAAGACCTCCGTTCATCTTCGGAACACAGTTTAAGATATTTTAGATTTAGTCTGAGCACTTTCTGTCCCTCTGTTAATGTATGTACGATACTATCCTTGTCTAGAAAGGAAATAAATACATCATCAAAGTAGTCCATGTGACACCAGTGGGTTCATTAATTTTAAATCAGAAATACATTTTGGTCCAAAAATAACAAAAACTACAACTTTATTCAGAATTGTGTTCTCTTCCAGTTCTGTTGTCAATTTCTTTATAGCACAATTCACACCCAGCGGTAATTCACAGAAAAAATTCTGAATGCTCCACATGAAACTTCGGCCTTACGAACATTTGCAATTGTGTCAATTGATTTTGATTAATATGAGCGAGGGAGAGAGCAAGACAGCGCTTAGTTTGAAAATGGTGAGAGTGTGCGCGTGACCGGGACTCTCTCTCTGCTCGTTCTTTCAGTTAACATGGGCCCTGTCACAAGCGCAGCAGTCATCATCACTCACTGATCAAATAAGGCTTTGGTGGGGCAAAAATTCAGTTTTGGTGGCCGCCAAAAAAATGTCAATGCAGGAAAAACCATATGTGGGTGTATTAAGAATAGAGGCGTTTCTTCTCTGTCTGAATGCTGAATGTGGTGTGTGTTTGTGTGTGTGTGAGAGAGCTGAGGTGTATAATCAGAGCCCAGTACAGTGGAACTGGATGTTCTCACAGGAGATGAACTAACACACCTGAGATTCAGAGAGCTGCTGGTAGAATGGATTAACTGGAATGCTAAAGTGATTGTGTGTGGGTAAGATGTGCATTTCTGCTCTTCTCCACTGCGGAACTGCTTGCTTGCTTTTTTTGATGGTCGTTTGAAAGTAAAAATTAGGGGTGCTCCGATCAGGATTTTTGGGGCCGATCACCGATTACTGGAAGCTGTATCACCCGATACCGATCACCGATTATAGAGTCTATTTGAAGCCTTCTATTTATCATGACGTGTAGCATTATTATTAAACTATATTTAACAACAATGTACATTAAGTATTACAATTAAGAGAAGACAATGTATCATGAATTTACACCAGTGTATTTATCAGACATGAAAACGGGTCAGGGGTGAAAAAGGTGAGAAAGATATTACCCTCTAGGGGGGTCTGAGGGGCCCAATTATTTTATAGTCTTCTATAAAATGAAGAAAATAAATATAGCACAAATGTATAGCACAGCTGTTTAATGAGGCAGCAACTTATGATAGATAGGACAGAACAAAAAAATGCAATTAATAATCTTTCATTGCGCAAAATGATTGATATGATTATGAAAGACTCTTATGAAAAGATTTATGAAAGATTGTGAATAGAGTGCGGCACACTGCGCTTATGCGCATCACGAGCGCTGAATGAGTCGCAGCGCGCAGCTCTTCGAGTCCGTTTGGAAAAGGAAATACATCGATGCATAGTGTATTATACAGTATCTATCTATGCAACAGTTTATTGAGCCTTTTCTTTTAACAGTTTTACATTTCAGTTACTGTGCACGTGAAGAACAATGATAGTGCTCTCCAGTGTTGTGATACAGAAAGGAACATGATTGAGGAACTACAGCAAGAGCGTCAATTTATGCAAAACCAGAGCTTTATCTACAGATCAAGTATAATAATATTAACATTTATTCATCTTGGACTGAGAGTTGTCATCGTTGCCGACGCGACGCGCTGTGCTGTTTTAATGCTGAATGGAGAATGACTGACGACGCGCTGTTTAGACGTGAATGGAGAATGACTGACAGCGGAGGGAAAAGTTTACGTGAACTTGCATTTAATGACTTAAACATTAATTTCTAATATCTCACATTATACTACAGTATGGCTTCATATATATTATGAGTTTTTGAACTCAACCTGAGCGCTCGTTGCCGCAGCCATCAGTGGACGTGTTCTCTGTAGCTCGCGCAGTCTTCACCTGGACGCGCGCTTCCGTTGCGGGACAGACTCTATTCTTTCTTTACATGTTGATCACAGTTTGACGAGCAGACAGCGGCGTGGTACACACATTGCAGATATATTTCTAGTCAATTGCTTTTTCACACACCTTGTACAATTGCCAGACAGCTGAAGCCATTTTTACCAGGGCATAAAAAATTGTCTCACGAGTTTTGTGTCATCTGATCGGCTTTTCTGGATCGGCCTTTATAGAGCCGCCGATCACACATCCCAAAGCAATTATCGGCCGATCGTGATCGGCGACCGATAAATCGGAGCACCCTTAGTAAAAATGAAAAACAACTAGTGCAAATTAAAATTTCGTAGCACGCACAATCACATCTTATACAGTTTAAAATATTTTTTATGGAGTAGGCTGCACAATATGAATCAAAGGATCGAATGCACCTGGATCAATTGTAGACCTTTTTATTTTGGTCGTTAAGTTTTGGCTGTGTAAATTGTGGTCTGCCTTTGGTCTTTTAAAGACATGAGCCTTGTTTTGTCGTTATGTGATGACATAAGTGATAGGGGTTGAAACAGTGTTTTGTGGTCTAATCACCTTTTAGCCTCTTCAGAACAAGTGATAATAAGGGATAGAGGGAGATGAAAGCAACATGGATGGAAATGAATGTGTGCTAGTGAAAGTGAGATGGAATGATGGTGTAGAGGAGGAGACGGAGAGCATGGCAGCAGTACAGGAGCAAAGTTCCTCTACAATTGTTCAAACACTTAGCACACATGATCTGCCCTCAATTCAGAATGAGGTCAGGGGCCAGTTAAACCTCTCTGTGTCACTCTCTTGTCTGTGTGTGACGAATCCTGCCTGTAGATCAGAGTATCTGCCCTCTCACAGAAGAGAGCAAGAGCATGGATGGAAGCTGCAGTTTAATCCGATTATGTAAGTTATTGAAATTGGGTGATTTATGATTATCAGTGAATGGTTTCACCGATTGTGTTTTGCTAATGTATGTGCTATGTTTGCATTGGTTCAGATTAGTTCCACAAGTGAACCCACTAAGGCTGCAACTAACGATTATTTGATAATAAAAACGTCTAAAATATATAATTTCAGGGCTGTCAAACTATTAATCGCATCCAAAATAAAAGTTTGTTTCTACACAATATATGTGAGGGCACTGTGTACAATTATTATATATAAATAAACACACATGCTTGTATATATTTAAGAAAAATTTTCATGTATATAGATTTATATACAATTTATATTATATATAAATATAAATATTTTATATATAAATACAATTTTTTCTTAAATATGCATGCATTTGTGTTTTTATACATGTACAAAATAATTATACACAGTGCCCCCACATATATTATGTAAACACAAACTTTTATTTTGGATGCGATTAATCGCGATTAATCGTTTGACAGCCCTAATATAATTCATTTAAGTTTTATTTAAAATTAATTGAATTATAAGGATACATTGATAAAATAAATATAGAAAGACAAAACAAGTGTGTAAATGTAGAGATCACGTTTGAAATAAATATAAAAAATATTAAAATAAATATAAAATAATAAACATTTTATTTATTATTTTATAAAATAATAAAATAAATATAAAAAATATTTTATCAATATTTAATTGATAAAATAAATATAGAAAGACAAAACAAGCGTGTAAACGTAGAGCTGCAGTAGATCACGTTTGAAAAACTTAATCAGTAGACAAATGCTTTAAAAAGAGAACGGAATGGAGGTAGGCAGCAAGCTAATAGGCTTGATTAAAAGGACAGGAAAAATGATGAATTAATGCACAAGCATTCGCTGAAAACCACTGAGTACAGTGACTAAAAACAAAACAATCTTTTACTGCTATCAGGCTAACGTTAGCGACTTTAAAGATGCCGTTCGAATACGTTGTTGACTTAACTTATACAGATGTAGACATCCTTGTTTAATTTAATTTATCCATGTTTAGTTAGTGTTGTGGTCTACCGCATAATTTAATCGCTTAACTTAATCCTAGAGCAGACACTTATCTTCGTTGAGATGTGATTTGGGAAAGGGTAAAAAAATACACACCATCGCCCAGCCTCTTGGAAACCTAGTGTCGGAGTCTGAGTGTTACCCATGCACACCGTTTGACCATTTTAAACTTAAAATGACAAGGGAAAAAACAAATGAAAACTAAACTGCAAATGCATTTTAATGGACGTGGAAGCAGAGACTATCCGAGTGTATTGGGTTACATGTGCAGACAGTGATTGGCTCATCGTGTTTGAGGCGTGGGCTTAGCCACAAGTCAATTGTGTGTGTTGTTTCACGAAAGAGAACTGTACTGTGTGCTGTCTTGTGCGAAACACAATACTGGCGAGAGTCTTTCTCTGTCTGTGTGTGTGTGTGTGTGTGTGTCAGTCAACGTCATCTTTCTTGTCATTTAACGAATCAATGGTTTAAGCATTTATATGAATAACGAGCGGGATCATGTGACACTAGCCAAAGGATGACAAAAATTAACAGATATGGCCTACTGCATTAATTGTTAACAGTAGGGCTGGGGTAAACGATTATTAATTAATCGATTATATGACAATTATCTTATGCAATTACTGACTTATCTAACGACTAATTGGACGTTATTGCAACGATTATTTGTCTGTTGCTCGATTAATAAAAACCATAATGTATCTCAAATAAATATTTATTCAACACTTCATACAATAACAGTAATATTTCATTAAACAACAGCACTATTTTATTAAACAACAGCACTATTAATTAATTACTCTCAAGATCGCTTTGCTCAGTTCAGCTGCCTTCTGTGGAGTGCATTGTGTTCTTTCCAAGATAGGATGGCAAGGTTCTTTGCTTTGTCCTAGAAAACCAAAAGCAATGCATATTAGAACAAGAACTTAGACAGTGGGAATTTTAATTCTAGTCTTAACCTCATTGCATTGAATGCTATGCTAAGTTTACTTGAATCCTAACGTGGCTACATTTAAAAGTAATGTTATGTCCAACAATGCATTTTTATCATCATGGTTAGGCTAGCCAGGCTGATAACGTAGCAGCTGTGTCTCTGTCTTGTAACATGGAAATTGCAGGGGTGAACATTAAATCCATAACAATTTTGATCTGGTTCTTACAGAGTACTTTATCTACACTGTAAAATGGTTGGTATTCAAATGAGCCCTATCACACTTGGATATGGTGCTCATTTTAATGTTTTCAGTGCTCATAAAAACATCTATTCATTCATGAGCAGCTCATGATACTATAGGCTGGCTAACGTTCAGTCAATGATATGTATGTAACTCGTAAACCACCACAGCATGAGTTAAGGCTAACGTTGACTGAACGTTTAGCTCGTGACTAGTGAGTTTAGCTAACGTTCGAACAGATAACGTTAAAAGAGCTAGTGCAATCTGCATGCTACCGTTAGCTAGATCTAGCAGCTGTGCACTTTTGGTGGTGCTAGGCCAACCAAGGCATCTTAGCTCTGTTCAGTTTGTTTGTGCTAGGCTAGGTTCAGTAGCTAACGTTCATGTTAGCTACTATAGATAGCGGTGTTCTGCAGCCGTAAACTTGCTTCAATTCAAGCCAACATTAGATAATAACTAACGTTAGCTACATACAGCTGTCTATGCACCAGTAGCTAGCTAACGTTAATTAACTAGCACGAACAAACTGCACGGAGAGCTCAAGCTACACAACACACTACCCAAACATGACATTCATTTTCACTGAACGCTTAGTACTCACTTGTTTTTGTCTCCTTCACGAGTGACAGAGGTGCCTTTGTTTCAGATGCTCCCACATTGCTGTTGTGCTTGTGTGGTATGTAGGGCTGTCAACTTTAGTCGCTTAGTCGACTGATTGGCTCAATGTCCGCCTTGGTCGACTGACATTCTCTTTTGGTTGAACCAGCATTTTTTTTCTTTTTTTTTTACCAATAAAAGAATTTTTCAATGATTTACTCCTTGATATTTATTCCTTTATAAGCAGTTATTTATTACTGTATTCTAAATAATTAGCCTATGTTTTGTCCCCAACTTTAAAATGCTTTAATTTAGGCTATTTTTGTAACTGCGCCACAGTTTAGCGCACACACATAATACACTCCCGCACCTGTGGCTGGCTGGCTGCGCTGCTGTTTGCGCATGGTAAGGGATACTGTATTCATTCAGTTAGAACGCTGCTTGTTTTGGCTTTAGTCGACAAAATGTCCAGAAAATCTAAATCTTTTGTCTGGCTGCATTTTAAATCAAAGACGACAAGACTGTGGAGGGAGGCGACCGCGTTGCTCCATTGTGAGTGCGCAAGTCGCGCACTTACATTTGAAATCGAACTTGAGCGCGCAAAAGACGTGAGCAGCCTTTTAACGCCTATATCATGCTGTGTTTTCTTAATATGTTTTCGTTTTTATTTGTACACTTGACGCATTTGAAAATAGCCTAAATAATGCAACAAAACGAAAATAAACCTATACGCGGTCCTACAGCCTATTAGGATTGTTTTTTAGGCTATTTGGGTTTTTTGTGTGTTTTTTTAAAACGCCTTGATCGTCAGGACGAAGGTTAACCCATAGCTTTGAAAGTAAAGAAGAATATGAAGCCTGTATAAATGAGAGCTTTTGTTAGGATTTTTCATTATGTGCAGTTATATTTTTTGTAGCGTGTGGTGTGATCAGGTGCGCGATTGTGACTTACTATAGACCGAACAGAGCTCTTCACTTTTTGCAGATAAAAAATCACTTAATTTTCAAAGAATTGTATTATTATTATAGTTTTATTTATTTGTGATGTTTTTTCGTTGTTGTTTTATAAATGCTCTAATGACAATTGTTTAAAAAATGTTTAATCAAAACATCACGTTTTTTGTTTTTTTTTTAGTCGACTAAATCGTTGCGCAGGGCAAGACTTTGGTCGACTAAGGATTTCTTTGGTTGACTACAGCCCTAGTGGTATGCCAACTCCATTTGGCAAAGAGCACAAAAAAACGACACCTTTTCCGTTTGGGACCAAATTTGAAGTAATCCCATACCTTCGATGATTTAGGGCGATTTTTTCTTTTCTTGTGGGCTTTTATTGGTTGCTGTTTCGTCCTCTATTCTGTAATGTTTCGGTGTGGCGAGCTGTACATCCGAGAACGGTGCAAAAACAAAACAAACTTTGTGTCGACGCAAAATATGACGTCAACGAAATTTTGACGTTGCTACGGGCCTAGTTAACAGATCTAATTTGTTTAATTTAAAATCACAGAATTTTGTGTCATTTAACCGCAGAGGCTTGACATCGCGATTGCAATATAATTAATCGTGCAGCACTAATAGAAACCCTATTCTTTCAGTTTCAAAAATTTGATGCAATAATGGTTATTCACACAA
The DNA here is from genome assembly GCA_030378365.1 of Hybognathus amarus. Classification (NCBI taxonomy): domain Eukaryota; kingdom Metazoa; phylum Chordata; class Actinopteri; order Cypriniformes; family Leuciscidae; genus Hybognathus; species Hybognathus amarus. Next base: position 27,966 of record JAQIUQ010007154.1, read on the forward strand.
TGCAAGTTTAATCAAAACCAATTCCAATGTGACTTTGGTTCTTTGAACTGTCTGACTCTGATTCCAGGCCAGGATTGAGCAGTTGTGTGTGATTTTATATAATAAGGAACGTGGTCTGACATCTTTTCCTCTCTTTCTTCAAATGCTCTTAAAGTGTCATTTTGGCTGTAGTATTCACATATCATTATAATGTCCCTGCTCTCCGTTTCATTGTCTGTGTGGTGTGGTACTGGCACGCACGCATGCATTTACGTAAGCATTTGTTTGCGTTAATCACGCTCTGTGCTGGAGTCTGTGTGTACTGTTTATTTAAGCTGGTTAGACCATGAAATGGATATGAGGTATACACCCATTCTTGTTCTCAACGGAGTTCAATCCACACACTTAGGCACACCCATTTACACACAAGCGCTATAGTTTTAAACCTCAGTTGTCTAGTTTGTCTTAATCTTAATGACCTGATTTCACCTCTAAATGTTTCTTACTTATTTAAATGCAAAGTTTGTGCACGTTATTATTGTTATTAGTTAAATGTATAACAGACAGTCTGCAGTGTGTGTGATCTGTGGGGAAACTAATGGGGATGTGTAGATGTATTGCGTACACGTGTGTATTTTTAGTGTGTTCATATGTGTCTGATCTCTGGCTTTGGCACAGGATGGGAAAGTCTTTAAGCTGTGTGTGTGTGTGTGTGTGTGTGTACATGTGGTTTTAGTGTGATCTGTTCTATTGCCGTTTAGGGTTACTGGGTTTATGTGTGTATGTGTTTGCTCTTGATCAGTCTGAGCTACAGGAAGGCCTGTGAACCACTTGATCACACAAATTACAGCAACTCACCCTATTAGTGCCTCAATCAAAATGCATACATGTAAAGCTGCATTGGGAACTCAACATGCGGCAACTGTCTTTCAAAACAATGAGAAGGTTGGAGTTTATTGTTTAAAAAAAGAAGAAATTAAGATAAATTACATATGTAATTTAACAGTTGTACTGTTTTCTCAGTGGGGTGCTGTTCAATTATTACTTAGTTTTTTTGACAGTGAAACATTACAATAGTGATGTCTTATTTAATAATAATAATAATAATAATAATAATAAACCTAAATCATTATTTTTATAATCATATCAATATATTATAACACAAATAATTTTTCTCCACACAAATCGTGCAGCCAGCAGAGACACTTTGGACTGGGATGAAACATTGACATCCAATCACATTCAGTAGTATTGCTGCGTTGTAGAATCAGATATAACACAGGAAGGACAGATGTTTGGTTGACTTGAAGCGAGAATAAGAGACGTATGTGAGATTGATGTGAATAATGTATTTGTGTGAGGTTCAAGCACCTTTCTTTTCCACTTTTATCACACAATCTTTCCACCACCATCAAGGTCAGTCAGTTCACTACTCGCAGTCTTGTGTGAAAAGGCTCACTCCTGTACCAAGCACCGCAAGGCACTGTTGCCTTCAGCACTCAAACATTACCATGGTTATACTTCTCTTTGGTCCGAAAGGCTTGTATTTAGCCGATGATTTGTGGAGAAATTTCAGAGATCATGACCTGTCCTGACTGGTCTTGTATTACTGGTTGTGTCATTGGACTCATCCTTATTAAATATCTAGTGCTGGTGATAAGTGCTGGTTACTATGTCTTTGGGGATTCTCAGTCACCCATAACATTGTATTGTATTTTGTAGATTTTGTTTAGACTAGGGCTGGGTAATAAATATTGATTTCTCGAATATTAATCGATTTCTCATTTTTACGAACCGATATCGATTCTTAAATCTCAAGAATCGATTAGTCATCCTGTTTCATTTGAATGAATGGAACATTGTATCGCGGCTGCGCACATCCAAAAAATCGCAGTAATATTTGTCCGTTGTTACTATTGATATGAAACAAAGTCTCAATTTTCAAATTACATCCATTTTCTTTAGAAATTCAAAAACATAAATAACGTTTGGCGCTGTGGCGTGAGATCGCTCTGGCGTAGCTCAAGAGAAGCAGCAGCACTGATCTCTCTTCCGGCTTAATACCAGTTACAGCGTGAAATAAACGTGAATGAGCATCTGAAAGTGTGTTAAAAGATAGAGTACAACTTATCGAAATCCACATTGATTCGCTCAATCAGCGTTTCAACCATGGAAAGACGTTAGTTAAACAGATTGTAATCAATGTCATGTATCGTCATATTTACCTCAGAAAACCCACATAAATTCATTAGTCAGCTAGAGAAAATAACTCTAGAGAGGGTCATTTTGCTAAATATATACACCATATTACATATACATTATAATCTTAATGTTCTTCAATATTTAATGCATATTTGAATAAATCTGGTAAGTTTTTATGACAGCCACCATTTAAATGTTTATATTTCATATAATCTTCTTATTATAAAAATAAAAAAGTGTTTGTATAGCTACAAAACAGTTAATTATTACCTTCATATTAGGCTAATGAAGCCTAGTAGGCTACAACTAGACTCCCATAGTTTACAGCATTAGTTAAGAGATTTGATTTCCTTGAGAAAATTTGCCATTTATTGTAAATGATATCCAATATAATCAATATTCAAATTGAATCAAAATCGAATTACAAGCTTGTGAATCGAAATTGAATTGAATTGTGAAATTTGTGTCAATACCCAGCCCTAGTTTAGACAATGTTTATTTTCCCTCAACTGTGAGAAATACGTTATGAGTGTTGTTTAAAGTAAACTTTTTAGGCAGTGCGTCCTTTCCAAAATTATTAATTGCTAGTTGATGTTACTCATTTAGTTTGACTTCATTCTGGTTTGAAACACCCACTTTTTCATGATCCAATTAATCCCCAATTAATAAAATGAAGTCATGCCGAATATAAAGTGTCTTACTGGAATCATATTCACCCATCTGAGCTCTGTTGTGTTTTGTTGAGGTAACTGCTGTTAAATGTCAACTTAAACCTTTTCATCCTGACATTCTTTTGAAATTAGGTTAATGTCTGTATCTTAGCCATAATTCACTTCTCCTCCTGCTCTTTTCTTCCTCTACAGAGGTCAAGAGTCCCACATCCGATATGAACACATTTACCTGCAGGACCACAGCAGCCAATCAGAAGTGGAGTACTCTGAGATGAAGCGCCCTCGCTTGGAAATCGGGACGGATTCTCTTATTCGTCACTCAGCCCATCGTCAGCCCCTCACTGTGGGTGGAGCTGAGGAAATGGCAAAGGTCAGCAAATCTAATTTACAGATTGTTGTTAACCCAGATGCCAGATTAGTATATATTGCTAATTACTGGATATGTCTGCCTTTGGCGGGAACCAAGAAACTAGTGAATTGCCAATTACAGTCGACAACCAAGACATTTTTTTACTTTTTGCCTCAAATCTACACTGTGACTCAAAGGTTTAGGGTCAGTGAGACCTTTTTTTATTCTTTTATATATAATAAATATATGTTATAGGGCTGTAGTCAACCAAAGAAATCCTTGGTCGACCAAAGTCTTGTCCTGCACAACGATTAGTCGACTAAAAAAACAAAACAAAAAAAACTGATGTTTTGATTGAACATTTTTTAAACAATTGTCATAGAGCATTTATAAAACAACAACGAAAAAACATCAAAAATAAATAAAACTATAATAATAATACAATTCTTTGAAAATTAAGTGATTTTTTTTTAACTGCAAAAAGTGATGAGCTCTGTCCTAGGTCTATGGTGACCGTCACAATCGCGCACCTGACCACACCACACGCTACAAAAAATATAACTGCTATCTACCACATAATGCAAAATCTTAACAAAAGCTCTCGTTTATACAGGCTATATTATTCTTTATTTACAAAGCGATGGGTTAACTTTTGTCCAGCCGATCTAGGCTACATCTTTTTGTTTTGTTAGATTATTTCAAATGCGTCAAGTGTACAAATAAAAAATGAAAACATATTAAGAAATCACAATCATGATAAAGCCGTTAAAAGGGCTGCTCACGTCTTTTGCGCGTTAAGTTCGATTTCAAATGTAGGCGCTAAGGATGCTCCGAATCGATCGGCCAGAGATCTGGTATCTGGCTGATCATAACAATTTTTGACTCGATCGGTACTCACTAACTTGGCCGATCTTACAAACCGATCGCGATTTGATGACTGTCAACGCGTGAGGACGTAACGTGATTCTTATATTGGAGAATGTTTAATTAAACCTTATTTGTTACATCACACTTCTCCATGTTGGAGTTTAAATGTTTCTATTTATTTTATTCTCTTTAACATTGAACAATGTTTAATTAAACCTAATGAGTTGTATCAAACCACTTCAATTTGTTCTTTTAGGAGTTTAAATGTTGTTTGATTTTTTTTATTTATTTATTTTGTCCTGCTCAGACTTGTATTGGACGATGTTTAAGTTACATCAGACTTCTCCATTTTAGGAGACTAAATGTTTATTTTGTCCTCCACAGTATTGGACAATGTTTAGATAAACCTTATGAGCTTCATTAAACTGTTCCATTTTGTTTATTTGTCTTTTATTAAGTCAATTAAGCATCGGAATCGGTATCGTTACTTGGCCGATCACCATGACAAGAAATCGGTACTCGAATATCGGCTGCAAAAATCCTGATCGGAGCATCCCTGAGTAGGCGCATGATGTGCGTGCTCATAATGGAGCAACGCGGTCGCCTACCTCCACAGTCTTGTAGTCTCTAGTTTTAAAATGTATCCAGACAAAAGATTTAGATTTCGAACTAAAGCCAAAACAAATAGCGTTCTACCTAAATGAATACAGCAAAACTACCTATATCCCTTATTGAGCGCGAAGCAGCAGCGCAGCCAGCCACAGGTGCGATTCCCGAGTGTATTATGTGTGTGCGCTAAACTGTGGCGCAGTTACAAAAATAGCCTAAATGAAAGCATTTAAAGTTGGGGATAAAACATAGGCTAGTTATGTTTAGAATACAGTAATAAATAACTGCTTATAAAGAAATAAATATCAAGGAGTAAATCATTGAAAATTTTCTATTGGTAAAAAAAAATAAAATAAATGCGACTGGTTGAACCAATAAGAATGTCAGTCGACCAAGACGGCATCGAACCGATTAGTCGACTAAACAACTAAAGTTGACAGCCCTAATATATTAATTCTTCAGTGATGCATTAAATTGCCTAAAGGTAAAGCACAATCTGGCTGTGTCTATCGCACACATGTGGGGGAAAATACTAAATTCAGAATCGCGATGCATTGAAGAATAATCTTTAAATTTAACGTTCTGGCTCTGAATCCTCAGGCTTGTGTGTTGCGATTATTGTGGAATTAGGCTATTGAAAGGATGATGGATCCTGTGTGCTGTACATGGTTTGACTGTAGAGAAGAGTGAGAATAAGTCTGTTCTGCAGATTATCACTTAGTCCATATTTATTGGCCTCATAAATCAGCCTGTCATTTTTCATTGGCCTGAGTCTTTATCACCCAGCCAACACTGCCATTTTCCACCACACAAGCCTGCTAAGAAGAGCAGTGTTTCCCATACATTGATTTATCTGTGGTATTAGCATGTGATCAGCTCTGCGTCTCAATTCACAGTGAATGCCTGCAGTGAACTGTGCACATGTGCTGAGTTCAGCTTGCATTTGGGAATGCAGTTATGCATTATTGCATAAGCATTGCACTAGATTTGTAATGAGACTCATTTGTAAACTTGTTTTCCACCACAATAAAAACTTGACTGCATTTTCTGTCAAAATAAAAGCTCAGCATGCCCCCGGACCCCCTTAGAGGGATCAGGGACCACCCAGCAAAGTATAAAAAAAAATCCTGTGGGAAACACTGAACAGATATGCGTGTCTAGATAGTGTTTGGGTTGTGACTGTCTAAAAGATTGCATCTTAGTGAGTTATGTCAGTAATAGCAGAATCTCTTGAGTTCTGACTCTGGCAGCTGTGGCTTTATTTGTTAGGTTGTGAAGAAATGAATATGTGAATGAATGTGGTGTAACGGTAAACGGCACTGGCAGATGTTTGGAATAACTCTGCAACATCTTAGGAACTCTCTTTTCTAGGTCAGGGGCTCTGTGAAGGGTGTGTGTGTAGGTGGAGTATATGCAGCCTCTTTATAACAACATACTGCTGCCTCACACCATGTGAGATTCATTTCTGGTGCTTTACAACTATAGGTGTCAACAGACTGTATCAGGTTTTACCAAGTGCGCATCACATAGCCAATACTGAAATGTTTATTGACTGCTTGAGAGACTCGCACTATTCTCTTCCTCACATGAACAACAAGACTCAGGAGATGAGTCAAGTTGTACAGAATGAGGCACGATGCTGTGGTTGGCAAAAGTTTTAAAGAATTTTCAGTAATGGTGCAACGCATCACAAAACTCACTGTTTCGATCATACTATAAGGATAAGATCATTTTTCGGACCAGCAAAAAGTTCAAACAATATTAAAGACAAGTGAACAGTCAATAAAAAAAATAAGAACAAATACACATTACAAGCATAGATAAATGTATAAGAAAGTTACAAATAAAGGAAGGTCTAATAGTAGTATTCTGGTACTGAAATGTAAACAATTAAATGTAAAAAAAACACTGCATAGTTTTTACTATATAAACTGAATATACATGAATATTTGTTTAAGCTGTCTTTAATATATGTAAACAATAAGGTAAGGTACGAGAGGCTGCGCTGTCCTGTTAATTAAGGAGTGGCTGAAGGTGTTGTTAGGCACGACGTGAAGCATGTATTACTATGTATTTATGTATTAATATGTATTATAAGTATATATTAGTGCAAATTTCATGAAGTAAAATCACTAAAAGCCTTCCTTCTGCTAGAAAAAAATAGTCCCTGACTGTGAACAGCAACAATGTTCCAATGTGTAAGACCCCTTTTCAGTTGGTAAACATGGTGACGTTTTCATGTGGGCGGAGCTTAGGTGGAGGCAGAATGAGCGCTCTGGCCGCTTCACAGGGTTTCCGCGGGTCTTAAAAAGTCTAAAAAGTCTAAAATTTCGAAATCACAATTTAAGGCCTTAAAAAGTCTTAAATTTGCTGAAGTATAGTGTTCTGGGTCTTAAATCATTTTAAACAGGTCTTAATTTTCCCATGTCCATGTAAATCTCATTGAAATGCTCCCGCAGCGCTTTGGAATGTTTTTTTTTTATTTATATTACATGGTTGTAGTTCTTAATTCGCTGCATTACGACTACAAAATAGACCAACATGCAACACCCAATCAGTTTTGAGGTTTCGTGTTATTGGCGCGTATCTCAGATACCACAGACAGACATAAAACAAATTTTATTCAGCTATGGGGAAGTGGAAGTTTAGCGATACTTGGCTTAAAAAATCTGAATTTTGGATCAGATTTTGCTGATTTGGATTTTGCTTTTGGATCAGAGCCAACACTAAACTTCTCCACATGGCAGCAAGACACCAGTCCTACATTGTTTCAAACAATGTTTCCGGACTCTGACATCGCTAAATTGTTCTGGTGCAGGAAAGATAAAATGGCCCACAATACGTGCTTTGGAATAGGGGATTTTATAAAAACAGAAACAGAACTAATTTACAAAATCACAGGACCGTTCGTGCTGATTTTCGACGAATGTTCAGTTTGAATAAATTAAATAACTTTGCGAATATATTTTGAGACTCTGCGTTTCCTTTGTACATTTTGTTTTGTGATATAGGTCTTAAATTTCATTCATAATGGTCTTAAAAAAGTCTTAAATTTCACTTTGTGAAACCTGCAGAAACCCTGCTTCACTAACGCTAGTTAGCAAGTATTGTTAGCTTGTTTTTAAACAATGACTGGAGAAAATCCAATTTTATCTTAATGTCCAGGACCGTGATTGTTATTTACAAAAGTTATTTTTAACGGACAGAACCAGATTGGCTGACACGTAGCCTTCACACGCTCACTCAATGCATGGACGATCTGACAGGATTAATGTTACCTCGGTTGAGTGGCCTGACTTCTACACCTACCTTATAGAGAAACCGATCGTAAAGAGAAACTGAGGGCATATAAATCTTTAGATGCCTATAACTAAGCGCTGAATGGTTCTGTACAAGACTTGTGTGTACGATCTGCAGTTCTGCCGAGCCAGCGCAGAGACGACGACAATGTAAAGAGTGACATTACGGTGCGATTTTAATCGTGTGAATGTTTTCTAGAAATAAAAATTCCAGATACAGCATACTCATTTTTCATCAATTCTTGCACCAAACAACACAACAAGATTACATTTAATAATAGTAAAAGTAATTTAAGCTCCTTATTATGTAGCTGAATCTGTGCTGGTTTGCATTGGCCGCCTCCAGTTTTAACTGTGACGTCGGCGCAAAAGGGGTCTATATGCATGAAAGCTCATATAAAAACAACGAACCGTTGAGTGAAGCGGTCTAGCCGTGTTTTTTTCATGAATAAAGCACAGTTATCGACCAATCAGAATCAAGGATTGGAACTAACTGTTATCTATCTCATATCAGTAAGATTTCACTATTATTGATAGCTGCATTAGTTAAACTAGTATTAGTTTTTGCTGAAATAGCAAAAGATCCTCAAAACATTTTATTTGTCTTTATTATCTTTATTTGTCTTTTGTTGTTCGATTAACATTGTCACAGACTAATGCCGCCTTCACACTGGCAGTTGAAATCAGCTCCGATGCGGCTACGAAACGACCGGAAGTCATTCATTTCCTATGGAGATTCGCAGACCGCGTGCGAATGGGTCCGAAACGGGTCCGACTGAGTGCGGTGCGAAGAAAATTGTCTCCGTTGGTCATCCGGATGCGTTAAAAAATTTGAACTCTTGCGAAAAGCTACGGACGGTTCCTATCTGAAAATTCCAGCGGAAGTTGAGCGTTGCTATGGTACTGATAAACAAACCTGAATTATTAACGTTTAATAAAATAAATAATGATTTTATAAAGAGAAGTTGTCATGTAGTTTTTTTTATGACTTTCTAACGTTATTAGGGGGACAGTTAATACAATTAAATTGTAGGCAGACATTAAACTACAGTTTTTAGTTGACCTGATATGTCAGCAGCCTTCCTATTAATATGTCTAATATAACCCTCATCAGAGAGATCATACAGAACTGACAGAATCAACCTCTCTCTCTTTTGTTCTACCCGTGTCCGACGCTTTTCACTGTGTAGTACGACGTCCGTTGGGAACGTATTGCGTATTACGGAGCTGATTTCAACTGCCAGTGTGAAGGCGGCGTAAAGCAGTAATTTGGGCTACTGTCACTTTGAGATCGAATGCGCGGATCCAATATACTGTTACACATGTTTACTTTCTCACCTGTTTACATTCACTTAAAACATAACTGACTGTGTTTACGACAAGGATACTTACAAAAATGACATTTAAGAAAAATGTTTGTGTAGGGTATTTGACCGCAGTACTTTGCCTATATGCATTCCACTCCGTCTCAGACTTGTGCATAGAAAGCCTTGGGAACAGTATCTCTTTCGTGGCTTTAATGCTCTTTTAATGACACTGTTTATTATCAGACACCTCCCGCAGTTTAGCAACAGTAGACTGCATTTTACAACACTTACTTATTCGGCTGATTTGGATGTTAAGTTTAGCTTAGGGGAGGAATGAAACAACCCGCAATGTGACAGCAGAACAATAATCATTTTATCTTAATTATCTTGTTTTCGTAATCATTGGAACACAAAATCTAAACCGAAAATCAAGTGCAGCCCTACCCTTTATTGTGCATCTGAGTTTGTGTGTGTGCAGCAGGATTGAGGTCACTGTGATCACACCTCCTGCTTGTGGCGTGATGTAAAGGGCAGAATCATTACACCCTTAGAGCAAGCCATGGTTAGTTGTGCTCTGAGGTCAGGGTGATCACGCTCTCAATCCAGAGTTGTTGTGCTGAGTTGTTATGACTTCTCCCTAAAGCTTTTTTTTGTATTTTTAGCAGCTATGACAATGTGGGGCTTGCAGGCAGAACTGTGTGTGTGTGTGTGTGTGTGTGTAGGTGGAAACCATTGTGCAACAGTAATTAATTAGTAATGGAGCTGACCTAGATGTGACGGTTGAGCGATAGAGGATATTTTTACATGAGGATTTGAGCATGTTTGTGTGAGAGACAGGCAGTGGGACTTTTGAAAGGACACTCAAGTCAAAGTGGACTGAGGAGATCTCTCCCTCTTTATGTAAGAGCTGTCATACTCGATGACACTCATGAAACTGAGCGAGTGGAACGGAAAGCTCAGGGTGGGGAAGAGTCTCTCACATACACTATTATGGGCTATGTATGCCATTTGCAGCATACCTGCAACACACACTGACAGGTGTGAACCAGCACATCTGTGTCTAATGGCTTGTTACAGCCCAGGGTGTCAGATGATTCGTGTTACCCTGACAGCCTATGATTCATAAATGTGCTATTGAGTCTGAGCTCAGAACTGGATTTTACATGTTCTTAAGTCTCTTTAGAGTGACTAATGCTGATCTGTGCTGGGATTAGGGAAGGGCAAAAAATGTGATTTTTAAAATGTGGTCGATTTGATACCAATTCTCAGTCTTTTTTCCGTATTGATTTCTGCAGACGTTTAATTATATTTTCCTTATCCTTACCCGACCTTATCATTCAGCGCTTAACATGGCGGATACAGGTGTGCTTTTAGAGCCCGACCGATAAAGGATTTTGAAGGCCGATACCGATACAAATATTTTTTGGTTTTAAAATCCGATATGCCGATATATCTGCCGATATTTTTTTTTTTTCGAAACGCACAACAAAACATTAACAGAACTAAACTAAATTTTTTTAAGTTTTAAGTAAAATAATATGATAATGCATTTTAAAAAGAAACTTCCTTTTTATTGTCACAACAGAACAGACTGATGATAGTGGCATTAGCTAGCTTTGTGGTTAGCTAGTCTATGATGAGCCATAATTTAGCAATGGATAACGTCATACTGCAAAGTGTAAAACATACATTTTCAATATAACAGGCCAATGAGAGATGATTAGTCTCATTGCTATAACTGTCACACGCTATTAAAGAAATACTTCAGTCACTATGTCAAAAGTTAAAAGGACAGTCAGTCAACTACACTGTAACAACGTAACGTAACTATTACTAACTAATTCCGCGACTGATGGGGATGTTCTTTTAATTGTTATTCAAGCAATGTATGTCTCGTGACCAACTTAACGAGTGTTGCCAACAGAGACGGTGTAGAGTGCCCTCTGGTGGACAAACTAACTCCAACACTCATGACATAGTTCAAGCGTGTTTCGTTCGTTTTTATTTTTTTCTTATTTTCGAAATATTCATTTATCGGCCATTATAACTGCCGTTACCGATAATTTGGAAAATGCCTAATATCGGCCGGTAATATCGGCATGCCAATATATCGGTCTGGCTCTAGTGTGCTTTTCAGTATGAAAGACGTTCCGGACAGTAGAAGGAACTGTCCTGATTGGGCTTTTCACACCTTGTCAAATTAAGCAAGAAGACATGAAAGAACTTGAGATCACTGTTTAAGAAGTTTTGTGTGTGCACATCTGAAGCACACGCAGAAAGAGGCTTGTCTCAATTAGATGGTGTGCAAATACTGATTGGTCACTTACTAGTAGGGCTGTATTAATCTATTCGTATATGATTCACCAATTATACATCCGACGAGTCGATGCATCGACGCGTCAGCAAGAGTATCGATTAATGTGTTTATTTTGCCGCCCGTCTGTTCGCCTGTCTATTTTTAGCATTAGCTCCGACATGTGCGTAAAACCTATTCCTAAGCTGCGGGTGGCGCTAACATCATTACTCTCTTCTACTCCACACCGCTTCACACGTTACTTATGCTTCACAGTCTATGTTCACACACATTGATTTTGACTTTCGAGAGCGATGGAACCATCAGAGCGAGCTGGCAATGAAAGTAAAATGTGGCACACTCTGCGTCAAGTCATGGGTGTGGAAGTATTTGGCTTCAGGAAAACAGATGGAGCAGTGGTAAGAGATGTTGCCATTAGTGCAACACATTGGGCTAATGACTTTATACACTGATGCATTTATCATTCCTATTTTGCACTCGCGCAAAGCAGGCTTTTTTCCTCCACAGACGCACGTCGGTAAACTAGGAAATAAAGTTGCGCTCCCTGGGTGGATCAGCGCAAAAAGGAGGCGTGTGTCGGCGCAAACAACCCCTGGTGCTATTTTACACTTCCAGAAAACATTTGCGCGTACATTCAGATGCTATTTTAAACACGCATGCTTGGCCATAATACAGAGTGTGAACAACGCGCATATACTGTAGATGATTCTCTATCTACACAGATGCATTTTACTTATTGTAAATGATGCATTATTATAAGGAAAAATATATAAACATGAGGGAAATCATTGTTGTGTCCATGACGATGGGAAAAATAGGCATAAAGCTTACACATTTACCCAAATTATTATATGCATGTTTAACCGAAGCTAATTTGGGTGGGTTTGTCCCATCCCCAATGTCCCTTCTCTTTCTTTTACGGCCCTGACGAGAACATCGATCTCCTCGGCTGTGAACCGATGCTGAAGCGCACCTGGTAAATGCGCCGTTAAAATAGAATTGCGCCATAGAACAAGCGCACCTCATTCATCATGCTCTTAAAGGGAATGTGATATGATGCTCATATTGGTTTATTTCCGTTTACGCCCAAACCACACCTATGAATAATGAAGCTACTCTAGACCAACCCCTTTTAGATTTTTGCGCCTGGCGCAAGAGTCATTTATCATGCCAGGAAAATAGCAACAGCGCCGGGATCTGCCCACAAAGTTACTTGCGCTTTGCACTTTTTTGTATCGAATCGTATCGCGGGAAATTCTGAAGTATCGAAAATAATCGAATCATTGATTTAAGAAATCGTTATCGTATCGAATCGTCATTAAGGCTCCGAATTTACACCCCTACTCACTAGTAGTCATTCCTAGTTCTGTTTGCCCTAGTAATGCTTTTTAATTTTCAAGTCATGTAATTTGAGGTATCATTCATGTCTGTCATGTGAATCATTGCATGAAATGTTCTTAGAGCAGAATGAAATGTGAATACACACACATGTACTGGTATATCCACTGTGGTGGGTTGTTTTGTCACAGCTGTTGTCATGGCAGCTGAGCGTCACCACAACACATTGTCTAGTCATCCCATAATCACACTGCATTTGATTTTAGTTCAGCAAGTGTCATATCGTGATCTTAGATAAATTTGTATTTGAAAAAGACTTTTGTATTTTAAAAATTAGTTATTTTAATATAAACTACACCATGCTTTTTATTTACAGGATTCTTTGAATAAAAAGTTCAAAAGGTTCAAACAGCATTTATTTGAAATAGAAATATTTTGTTACAATTTTAAAATCTTTGCTGTTACTTTTGCTCAATTTTCTGCTCAATCTTTTAAGCTTCTGACAATATAGTATTCAAAATACATTTTATATATAAAAAAACCTGTCAAGTTCATAATATTATGTCAGCATATTAGTCAAATTGGACGACTACAGGGACTCGTCTCAAGATTACTCATTTAACAATTCATACATTGCCAAAATTATAAATGGAATATGATTGAATATATTACAATCTGCAATGTCAGATTTGTCCGTGCATAAAATTCACTAACCCGGTGAAGTTTTTCAGTTAGTGTTTATTCTTTTTAGAATGCAGTGGGAAGTATTTCTCTCTGTCCCCTGATCATTCCGATTGAATTTCAGCGAGTGAAGATCAAATTTATTCTTGCCTACGCAGATATCGATGTTGTGATATTCAAATGATGTGGATTTGAAAACACATGGATCGTAAGGTAATAATTATTTATTTATTAGTATTCAGTGAAGTTGTTGATGCCCATGTGTGTGTCATCAATGCTTTTAATTCTAATATTCCAACGGACAGCCAGACAAAGTTTTTGACGGATGTGATGATATGTATGTGAGGGGTGAAATATGTTTTATATTTGGGTACTTATTAGGGCTGGGTATTGACACAAATTTCACAATTCGATTTCAATTTCGATTCACAAGCTCTGAAATGCAATTTTTTTTACCCAGCCCTTGTACTTATAAATATGCTGGATACATTCAGCTGCTTTTTGCTTAGTTCATTATACTTATTTTATGGAAGGAAGTTTATTTTGTGGCTTAAATAAATTATGTTACACAGAGATTGACATGGTTTGGTTTCAGCTGTCGCAAATTCATTGACTTTAGAAAATCAAGTAAATTTTTTACTAGGAAAGGAGTAGTTTTGATTCAAAAAGTTGTGAAGAGATTTTGGCTGGTCCATACTTTCTGAGACCCTTTTAAAGTTCTGACTGAGGGTCAAGACTTGGTTTCAGGGATAAGGTTATAATAAGGTTAAGGGTTCGAGTTATGCACTTATAGGGTAAGGAGCTACAGTAGAGATTGCAATAAATGTCCTCGCAAAGCTAGATGTACGACAGAGAGTGTGTATATGTGTGTGTTGGCACTCGTACCTGTTTCTGTGAAGGTTACTGCAGTGATATCCGTATCTTAGCACTCAGGTTTGTTTATATAAAGCAGCTTGGTCTTTTAATTCTCATGCACTCATTTCACTTTTCGTTCAACACTCTTGTGTGTATGTATGAGAGTGTGTGCGTGTGTGCGTATATTCAGCTTTGAGTCCTAAAGTGACTGTCAAATCCTCTTTCAAGTGTTAAATCCCGCCTGAAGCTTGGAATGCCCCTAGGAATGTTTTGAACATTAGCAAGGCTCTCAGAGTGCCCATGGTCTTTGGCCTTTGTCTCTCTCTTTCCACGGACATCCTGGAATTGGATATTTTAGCCACATACTGTAATGTTGAGGAGCATAGCATTTGCATTGTCTATATTCTCATAAAAAGATTTATTTAAACAAATACAATTATTTATTATTTATTTTCTTATTTTAAAACACATGGGGTGTTTGATAATCTTTCACGTCAGCCAGATGCCTGTAAAGTCAGATGTCAGTAAAAGTAAGTCAGATGCCAGTAAAAATGTTGTTGGTGGTTATTGTTATTATTTGTTATTGTATTTTAGTTTGGTGATTCTGTCCACACAGACCAGGCATTTGCCTTGAGGGCTGCTCTGCCTGAGTGATCTTTAAGGGGTGAGCAGAGAGAGAACAGCAGGCACCCTCCCACAACAGTCTCCAAGCGGTTTTGTGTTGTAACCATCATTCTTTAGAGAAGAATGAGTGCATTGTATCTATCTCCAAGAACCCAAAACGTAAAAAACTAAAAGTCCCTGAAGTGCTGAATTGTATTAATTAGTGGTGCTCGCCAAGACGTGCTTCACTATTGCTATTTGCCAAACCTATTTATGAAACCTTGACACGTAACTTGTTTCAAATTCACTTATTGTATGTGTAGCCTACCTATCAGGGTAGGCTCTATCCCTTTGGTTGCCCTAGGCCTAGGTCACATTGTCCCACAGCAACATTACGATAGTGTAGATAAGTGTACAATGTTTTATAATAATAATTTATTCTATGGTGTCCAATCCATTTAATTAATTTATTTAATATATTTAATATTGGGGACATCCAAGTTATTTGACAGGCCTATTTAAATTTTTTTTTTTATACTACAGGGCTGTTGAATGCTTGATTCTGATTGGTTGAGAACGTTCTAAAGGTGTGCATTATTTTCAGGGAAACGCACGGCTAAAGTAGTTTCAGGCAAGTTTGAACCGCATTACAGTTCCATATCACTGCGCATAGTTAACGGAAAATAGGATTCAATTCATAACAAGAGAAGACATGCAGCCCCATGCGCTTGATCTGCATTTTTCGATGTCTAACTTCACAACCAATTGACACGTACAGTTTATTTTTAATAAATAAAGTATAGTCCTATCTATAATAGGCTAAATAGAAAATTAAACTGAACATATAAATAAATTAATAGTCCTGCTGCACGGATTTTCGTAATTAGCTATTCCAGATAATATAACAAATAAATAATTATTGATAGGCTTACTTGTGAAAAGGGCTTTGTGTTTTTCATTTATTGGGTTATCTACTGTCAATTATAGAAAACAATAATGAACGAATTAATTAAAACAAATTTAATAAATAAATAATAATATTAATATTGACACACATGCTTTTCTGTCTCATTATTTCAACGTCTCTCTCTCTCTCGCTCTCTCTCAATAACCGCACTAATAACTGCATAAAGCCGGGACAGACTAGTTTAGGCCTACGCCAGTTATGAATGCAATTTTCTGACTGATCATGCCCAAAAGCGCGTTCAGCACAGCAGCGCGTTCAGTCTGTGTTCACTCAGATGGCAAGACCTGCTACTACAGTCGATGGAAACAGTCGGTCTTCGAATATTTCAGCGAATTGTAAGTGTCTCCCACTATCATTACATTAGTCTGCTATCAGTGGCTCAAACCTCCGTTACTACTACCTCTAAAATTACGTTTTGGAATTAGCAACGGAGGCAAGGGATTAGATGCGTAAGAAATTAGTCCTACATACAAGAGTGCTTTAATGTCAAAAACTTGACAAACGTCTGGATATGAATCATCTGAACAATGTTTTGAGGTGTGGTAACTGTAGTATTTAAGTAAGGAATATTTAAGTAAGGAATAATTGACGACAGGCCGTTGAATTATTACAACGGCCTGTCGACAGGCCGTTGAAAAATAATGCACACCCGAGTGTAACGGCCACTCTGCTTCGCGTCGTGACCGCATTACCACCTCGGGTGTGCATTATTTTTCTAATAATTCAACGGCCTGTCGTCAATTATTCCTTACTTAAATAATGCAATAGTTACTTTCCCTGGTAATTAGTTACTTTTATAATGATTTAATTCGGTTACTAACTCAGTTATTATTTGTGAGAAATAACTAGTAACTATAACTAATGCCTAAAACTGAAATGATGAGTATTTATTAAACTAAGCAAAAATGCTCTTATAAATCACTCCAAAACTTCAACAAGTTGAAGAATCATCTGTAATAAATTGTTCATTCAAATGCTACCTACAAATAACGTTCAAGGATATTTCTATCATCCAATCAAATTTAAATGTTTAATTCTTCAATCTGGTGCAATTCAGTGTGCAAACTGAACCAAGAAAATGTCAAACCTCTTAGTTATAGTGTCTGTCTACATTACACTATATATTGTAAAACAAATGCAATGAAAAATAAAAAAACCTTCATAATTGGTTTTGAACAAATTTCTATACTTGTAAGTAAGCTACTTGGAAGCAACTCAGCACTTCCAATTAAGCAAAACAAAACAAATGGGCTGCCAATGTACGAGTTTTATGGGCCGTTAAGACAAAAATAAATAAAAGTAGGCTATGTATTGGCCCAAAAAGCACATCGGTCACTGGGAATCTCAAGTAGGCTACACCGGGAAGTACATTTATTTCGTTTGACACTTTAATGGCTGAGATGAGAAGGTTTACCTTTATACTGGGCTTTCTTTTTATTTTGTTGCTTTCTCTGTGTTCGTCCCTGTGGACCAGAAGGTTTATACCGCTTCCGATCAACCCACCAGCAGCTGAGCACTTGCCTAACGTAATGTAACGCAACCCTCCGATTGACAATAATCATCAATTCAATCTAATAATCAGTAAGTAAATTAACGAGGGGCGCCTTAGGATGATCATGTTTAATAAAAAATTTTTCGCTTCTCATTCTAACTCTGTGATTTCTCGATAAATGGGGAGTAGCAGAGAATGTGAAGTAGGTCAAGGGCGACACTGAGAGCGCGCGTCCGTGGCGCCCCAACACATTTGGCGCAACCGCCTAGTTCGCCTATAGCAATCGCGGCCCTGCTACCTATGATGGTATTTTAACCAGCTGTGAACTCACAAAGAGCATTGAAAATGTGTAAAGGTGTCAAAACCACTTCGTAAATTCCTACATTGCACACAAATAAAAGATTTGCAGCAAAGAGGCGACATTTCTGAAACCTGTAACAAATTGCATTGGGCAACATAACTCCTATGATGAGAAAAAAAAACAGGTAGAATATCTTTTTAGGGTCGCATCTATGAAATGACATCCTGTTTTTGGTTCAATACCAAATCAGTGTAGTAAAAATGATTTCTGAAGGATTATTTGACTGTAATGATTCTGAAAACTAAGCTTTGACATTACACTTTAAATTATAATAAAATAGAAAATTTAAATGCCGCTTTCAAAAACATTAAACAATCTTCCAAACCTTTCAATGTTTGTGTACTTTTTTATAGGAACTTAATTATTTTTTCATACAATCAATGTGCAAAAACCGCTCTGACCATTTTTACAACCATTTTTATAGGCACAGAAACCAACCAGAACACACTTTGCTACCAAATAGCATGTTAACAGCCACTCTGAACACATTAGCACCTGCATGGAAATTATTGTTTTTCAGTCTATTTGATAATTAATATCAGGGCTCCAGACTAACTTTTCCACTGGTTGCACTGGTGCTACCAACTTTCTCAGTTGGTCGCACCAGCTTTTGAAATTGGTCGCACTTTTTTTTTTTTTTTGACCAAAGCTAGCAAAGGCATTATACCTGTAATATATTAATTATCATTGCCAAATTTCAGTATTTTCATGGATTTTGGACAGTAATTTTAATCTGTAATTTTAAGCATTTTACTTTTCAATTATATATAATCTATCTATTTACATTTGAACATCTATCTATCCATCCATCCATATATCTATCTATCAGCATCATCTATCTTTTAAAAATCATTAAACATTCAAATGAGAGATACATTGCATTTAAAAAGATTAGAGTATTATAATAAGCTAATACAGATTTTTCGGCATCAAAGTTTATAGTTGTAACAAAAATCAGAACTCCCACTCCTTACCTTCTGCATTTTATAATCATTTCTTTTTCTCATCGAGCGATTACTCTATCTAACCGCTGAAAAACGTCGGAAGGGGCACACTGTTTCGTGAGACATTTTCATTTTTATATGCCTTAATTCTTGAATTCGTAATTGGCGCATTTCACCCTCATGTGCAATGCGCGTGACGTCTACGCTCGTCGATAAATAAACTGCACGTGTCTTGCGGAAGAACACTTTAGCCGGAGCTACTTCTCTCCGTTAATGTCTATGGCGAGTCACGCAGGCACTGGGCAACTCCGCATCCCAGTCGACCTCAATAAAATAGTCCGAATATAAACACTTATTATAGGCGTATCGTAGTGAATCAGGATAAATCAAAAACACGGTTTGGAAAATGGATTCATGATGTAGCCTACTCGTTCATTTTGAACATAAGTTATGGACTGCAGCAGCTGATATAACGGCGTTCTGTTGCGCGAGTGTCCGCTCGCACATATGCGACCACATACAATTTTAACTCGCACATTCTCAAAAAACGGGTCACATATGCGACCAATTTGGTCGCAGTCTGGAACCCTGAATATTAATAGTTAACATGAATCATCCCAGATGGGTTTGTCGTTATTGAAAATAGAAAGGGTAAATGTCTTCAAGTTTCCTAAATAAGCCCACAGCTTGGACAAACACCACAAAGCATCTACTGAAGTTCTGAATGAGTACAATGATGTTTTTATGCAGGAGCACAGCAGCAGCAGTTCTATTGGAAAGATTGAGCCCATCTCTCCTGCTGAGCCCGGTGCCCATGGAGGCTGACCTGGACCTGGTTCCCTCCCGCCTCTCTAAAGAGGAGCTAATCCAGAACATGGACCGTGTGGACCGGGAGATCACCATGGTGGAGCAGCAGATATGCAAACTGCGTAAAAAACAGGTAAGCCTCACCCCAGTTATCTTGAAGCTGTAAATATGTAGAGAAATTTAGATAGCAAGCAACTCTATTAAACCTCAAATAAAAATGTCCCAGCCAAGCACATTCTGCCCATTTATTTGCATAAAGGATCCTAAAATCCTTTTTTCAGGAAACGTTGGCCTTCTAAAATAAGCACCAGGAAGCATTGCAAAGCTTTTTATTTAGAAGAGGAGAAGGATTTATTTCTAAGTACAGCTCAGTAATAAGCACAAGTAGATACTTTTCATCCACGGTGGAGTTAGTGTTATGTAATCTGGACGCTTTGAGTCTGGTAGCAGTAGTAGATGAGTGTGTGTGCGGGGAGCAGAGTTGTGATTATTGCGTGGTTATTGCCTCAGCAGGCCACACGGCTACAAACACACTTCCTCTGTTTCCTTTCGGTCTCCTTCCTTCCTTTTTTCTTTCCCTCTCAAGCTCTCTTTCTCTCTCTTGGCAGTGCCATTACTCAGTGGTCTACTTCAAACATTAATTCAGCAGTATAATTTTAAGTCACTTATTTCAGAGGAATAATTGCATCAAGTACATTCAACTATTAAGTTTTAATTTGCAAATGAGTAAGTGTATTTTATAAGGTTTTTTAAAAAAAAATTAACCAGAGCCATTGCAGAAAATATATAAGCAGACCTTGTCTTCTTGTAAAACCCCCCACCCCCCAATTCACTTGAGCTTTTGGACCGCGTCCAAACTGCTGCTCTATAAATCGAAGCCACCTGCGCTCCATGGGGATAGTCCATTGTGGAGTCGATGGTGAATTGGAGAGGGAGTGAAACGGCTTTGAGCCTGAGTGGTTGTATAAGTACAGTCACGCTACCAAGAAAAATGAACCTCTCCTCATCTGCCCCACAACCCCATACTGTTTTTTTTTCTGAAAGATTTGGCATCTTTTTTCAGTGAGGTAACGGACCCCGTCCATCTCTCTCCTCTCCCTTCAGGTTTGCTCCAAGCATTAAAACATCTGGGGCAATTAAATGGTGCGGTAAACTTTAACGTAAAGCGGGGGAGGGATGAAGGGAGAAGAGAGAATATCAGATTACCGCGTGTTTGCCTGTCTGTGAGCTCGGCGGGACGGCTCGTTTATTTTCTTTTGCTCAGCGCACACACAGCGTCTTGATCCTGCGAGTTGATCCATATGAGTTTGGGCTTATGTTTGCAAGGAGGCCCATTTCAGGATTTCATTGCAGCCAGGACCTCTGTGTTTGTGTGTGCATCTTTGTATAAACTGTTTTTATTACATTTTTTTTAATTATTGGTCTTTGACTATTTAGTCTTGCTCTACTCTTGGCTAAAGTGTTTGTGCTCTTCAGCTCATCAGTAGTTAAAGGACAACTCCGGCGCAAAATGAACCTTTGGTCTAATTACACATTGTTACCTAGTCAACCGTTATCTGAGATTTGTTTTCATGATTGCCGAATGTAAATAGTTTTATCTATAAAAACAGTTTAGCCTATAATGCTAGTATAACGCTAGTATATTGGGCATAGAGTAATGACAAATAAAAATCGCTTGTTATTACCACTAACAAGGCTCAAAATAGCCCCACAGTAACACAGTAGCATAATAAGGTTCCCTACATTCAAACCGAGGCATTGAGAACTTTGTCAGTGTCCATACAGTTTAATAAAAATATATTTTATACACAGAGTCAACTTCGCGAATACAGGAAGAAGCCATCTTTGAAATATAGTCTCTACCAGTCGATCTACGAACGCCGATTCTAAGTGCGCTGAACTGTGCAGAATCTCATATGGTCCGTCCGCACTTGGATCGGCGTTCGTAGATCGACTGGTAGAGACTATATTTCAAAGATGGCTTCTTCCTGTATTCGCGAAAGTTGACTATGTGTGTATAAAATATGTTCTTATTAAACTGTATGGACACTGACAAAGTTCTCAATGCCTCGGTTTGAATGTAGGGAACCTTATTATGCTACCGTGTTACTGTGGGGCTATTTTGAGCCTTGTTAGTGGTAATAACAAGCGATTTTTATTTGTCATTACTCTATGCCCAATATACTAGCGTTATACTAGCATTATAGGCTAAACTGTTTTTATAGATAAAACTATTTACATTCGGCAATCATGAAAACAAATCTCAGATAACGGTTGACTAGGTAACAATGTGTAATTAGACCAAAGGTTCATTTTGCGCCGGAGTTGTCCTTTAAAATGAACTCACATAATATTGGATCCTTGTTGTGTCTGTCTGCTTATTTTAACAGTGATACATTAGACGTATTTTATCAGTATAAATAAGAGTTTCAGTATAGTTATTGTATCGTCCATTAGTCGGTTGTCGGTCGTCCTACTGTATGTGAAGAAAATGTCTTGTGTGGAATTGAGGGCAAGTTAATGTAGTGCGCCTCTCATCCAGTAATTCCAAAGAGCTTTGTTAATTTTCATACGACACAGTCTCATCTTTCAAATTCTGTCCATTTTATTCTGAAATTCAAACAATAAATGGTGTTTTGAGTTTTGACACTCTTAAATGTGATGTAACAGATCGCTGTAGTGCCTCATTTTAAGCGGCAGCCGGAGCACAAGTCTTTTCTTCCACATTATTACAAGTTATATCTCGAAAAAACAGACATTCATTTCATGTATAAAGCAGGGCTCGACATTAAGGCTTGTCCGGGACAAGTGGATTTTTTTGTAGGACAAGTAGAAGAGAAAATTAGTGGTCCAACCGGACAAGTTTAATTTCAAACAAAATAAAATGCCATGTTACTTCACGTTATGTGCCACTCGTTACGTCTATTTTACAGATTTCATTTTACCGATGTGAAACGAACATATTTTTCGCGCTGCCTGTGAATGTCCTGAATGTAACTTGCCAGTAAAATGCGCATGCACAGACCGCGCGCCAGAAGTTCTCTTTCGCACTTGAACGAACATCAACAACACACACAATTAAGCCAAAATGTCATTTGTCGAGTGTCTTCATAACATAAGAGCAGTCTTATGATGGACATAAAGAGTTGTGATTCATGAGAGAATGAGCCGGTGTGAGATCCGCGTCTCTGTCCACTGCTCTTAAAGGGCCAGCTACCAATAAAGCGTTCTGTCAGTAAAGTTAATGAAAGAACAAAGGGAACAGAGAAAATCACTCACTGCTCTTGACTAAAGAACTTGTGTAGCTTTAATAAAGAGTAGTCTATATAATTTATAATTTATGCAGCTCAGACTGTTTGATAACTTTATTCAATTTCTGTATATGTCCTACCTGTTAGACAGTTAATTTTTATCCAGACATCAATGGCTTATTGATCATTATAGGTGTTATCGATCGTTTAGTTGTTATTGCTAATTTCAGAATCATCACTAATCTGTGTGTGCATTTGGTTTAGAATCAAACAAGTTGACTCATGAAACCATTTGTTTATTATATCGCAATTGCATATCACAACCGCAATATTGACCTCAAGAATTGACCTCTATATTGACCTCAAGAATCGTGGAAATATGTCAATAAAACAGCTTGTGAACAATGTCATTTAATGTTGCATTTACCTCAGAAAAGTTATCCTATGTTCACAATTCATTAGATTGCTAAAAAAACACCAGAGAGGACCTTATTCACTGTTAAATATATATGCATGTTTGAATAAATTTCCCATGAAGACGAGTGCTAATGAAAACTGCATCTACTTTGCATACAAACATTTCACTTTTTATTGGCTTGTAATTATATCTGAAAATAAATAGCAGTTGACTATAATACCTCTGTTGGTAATTGTAAACTGTAATTTTATAGGGAACCAAATGAGATGGTTCGCTGTGTAGTTTGCAGCATTGTTTGAAAGAGTTATTTGAAAGAAACTATTGATATCTTTCATGCTCTCTATTTTCTTTTAGCAACAACTAGAGGAAGAGGCTGCGAAACCCCAGGAGCCAGAGCGCACCATCTCACCTCCACCCAGTGAAGCCAAACATCGCAGCCTTGTCCAGATCATCTATGATGAAAACAGGGTGAGAACAAAAACACTTGCTGCATCTTATATATATATATATATATATATATATATATATATATATATATACAGAATTTGGCGTCTACAACATGAAAGCATGGATCCATCCTGCCTTGTATCAACGGTTCAGGCTGGTGGTGGTGGTGTCATGGTGTGGGGAATATTTTCTTGGCACTCTTTGGGCCCCTTGGTACCAATTGAGCATCGTCCAACGCCACAGCCTACCTGAGTATTGTTGCTGACCATGTCCATCCCTTTATGACCACAATGTACCCAACTTCTGATGGCTACTTTCAGCAGGATAATGCGCCATGTCATAAAGCTGGAATCATCTCAGACTGGTTTCTTGAACATGACAATGAGTTCGCTGTACTCAAATGGCCTCCACAGTCACCAGATCTCAATCCAATAGAGCATCTTTGGGATGTGGTGAGAACGGGAGATTCGCATCATGGATGTGCAGCCGACAAATCTGCGGCAACTGTGTGATGCCATCATGTCAATATGGACCAAACTCCCTGAGGAATGCTTCCAGCACCTTGTTGAATCTATGCCACGAAGAATTGAGGCAGTACATATATATACACAGACATATTATAGTACTGTGCAAAAGTGTAGTATTTTTATTTTCACCCCAAAAATGGAAACATACCTACAAAGCTACCTGAAAAAACTAAGTGTACCTAGGAGTGTAAGTGTATATTCCTCTGTTAGACAAGTACACACACATTTTAAACAAATGAATGTTCAGAGAAAATCATTTTTGAACAGACACAGGTACGTCAAACAGCTGTGGCAGATCTTAATGAGAGAAACGAGCTGTTAAATGTGTAATGAGGTGCTGCAGTCTATTGATGGTGAACTCAGCCCCTCCACCACCATATGACTCAGTCCATTATGCTGAATCACACCACCTCTCAAGCTCCACAGACTCTCTCTAACAGAACCATTGGCTAATCTTAATTCTCACACTGTGTACTAAAATTACTTTGCTGTTAAAAGCATAATACATACTTGTTAATTTGTATAAAGACAGTACACCAGAATTAGCATGTACCAGCTGTCATACATTTGTGTATTGATGTGACAGACCCCCCTCTGCTGCACATTATTATTAGGCTCTAGCTGGAAATTTGGACTTTATTCCTTGCCTGTACTTGTCTACAATAAAAAAGTCAAAACTTAACCTTTACAGAAAATACAAATGGAAATAGCTGTCCATCTAGGCTCCTTTGAAATACTTTGAGGCGCTATGATTTGGAGTGCACTACTGTTATGTTTATATGTTATATGCAATGTATTCTATGTAAATTAGGATGCAGTTGTGGAAAGTCACACAGTATATAATGTGTCTGTGGTGCTAGTGGTCCCTCTAGTGGGGAGAGACTAGAGGATTAAAGAAGAGAGTCTCAAATCTGGCTTATAAAATATTTATATGCATCTTGCATTTTTATGAGAAATTGACTTCAAGTACTTTGTTAATAATTTTGTTACTAACAAATATGTTAGTAATGGAGTTTTGGCTGTGATAATCTGTTAACATGATTATAAAAGCACAAAAAAAACATGATGACAGTTATCCAATATTTGGGCCATCTGAGAGTCCATTATGGAGCACATTTCATTTGTTAATGTGGTGGATTTATTTTCTGGTTTTTGCGTCTTGACTGCGTCTCAAACCACCTCCTGAGGTTTTGAGTGATCAAATTACTGGCTATCATTTGACTGGCAATTTTGGCACAACATTTCTGCATAAAAGCTTCATGTATCTCCATCATAATTGAATCTGCCTTTTACTGTTCTCTGCCTCAAGTGTATCCAGGTCTGTACTTTCGTTTCCTGTGTCAGGTGGTTCTGGCTTCCGTCCTGCTGTGATCTTTTAATCACACCCTCCATCTCTTAATCCATTAAGGTCTCTCATGCTGCGATACTGTTCGAAGAGTGTTCACTCCTTCCTGCTCTCTTCCAGGAAGCACTCGATGCTCTCTGAAATCCATGAGATAGAATACAGAAGCTAGTTTTGTTAAAGCGCCAGTATCACACCGATTCACAGTGGGAGAGGAAATTGTCTTATTAGAGGTGCCATGTTCTACAATAGCGGTTTGTTGTTTTCCTTTGAAGTGCACTGATAATGTTGGACAAGATTCCAGCAGGAAAACCGATTTTGTATCCTTTCTCCCTGGGAAAAAAACAGCTAATTTGGCTACTGTACCTTTAATACATATCTATGTTAATATGATTATCTAACCTATTTGCATTTGGCAAATCAATTAAACAGCTAATCAATGAAAAGTTTGCTCTAACAGTAAACTAGTATTCATTCAAATACAAATACTTCATAAAGCAACCATGCATGCAATTAACTGAATTATTATTTGTATAAATATTTTTTTTGATTAAATAATTTTTTTAAATAATATATGAACCTATGGTTTACTTTATATTTTAATGTAGTATTATTAATAAATAATAGTAATATTATTTAATAATTTTAATTACATTTTGTAACTTAAATCTACTTTTTAAATCATAACCTTAAATATGATACCATAATATGAAATTAAGATAAATTGAAGAAATATTAATAGAATGATTATTTGTATGAAATGAGTAGTTTCGTATGTCAGGGCAGATGAAGTTGCTGTATTCTGAATATTTATGTAAATGTGGCTGGTCATAATTGTATGTGCTCATGGTTGACGTCATAGTCAGTGATATTTGAACAACTCAGTTTAGTCTTTATAAGGAGTGAACCTAGTATTGTGAAAGCAAGGGAAAGGCAGTTTTCCATGTTGCTTCTTAAAATGATGACAGGCTGATTGTTTACTTATTTTGTGACTATTTAAAGGGATACTCCACTTTTTTTGGAAATAGGCTCATTTTACCACTCCCTCAGAGTTAAACAGTTGAATTTTACCATTTTCACATCCATTCAGCCGATTTTCTGATATTTAGAAGAATATCAGTAACCAGACAGTTTCTGGTCTCATTGACTTCCATATTAGGAAAAAAATATACTATGGAAGTCAATGAGACCAGAAACTGTCTGGTTACTGATATTCTTCTAAGTATCCAAAAATCGTCTGAATAAATTCGAAAACGGTAAAACCCAGCTGTTTAACTCTGGCAGAGCTGTAAAATGAGCCTATTGCAAAAAAAGTGGAGTATCCCTTTAAAATCGGATCTGCTGAATGAAAAAATAATGTTTTCAGAGTGTGAGCTGCTCTTAGTGAGGACATACACAAGAATATGTTGCATCCACTAGGTAAATGAAGTAAGCATCAATAGATAGTAAAAAATGCCATATTTATCCAATCTCAGAAATGGAGTAAAATCACCCCATTATTTTTTAAAGGGTGCATTAGTACCTCTGTGTGACTATTCCTAAAAGTTTTGTTTGCACGAGAAAAAGAAAATGTACTTTTAGGGCTTTCGTTTTGTATGTTTGTGTGTAAGAGACACACACGCCACACAAAACTGCCAGCAATCTGCTGCTTTTGTCACCATATCCCTATTTGGTCTCAATTTTTTTTCTCTCTGTTTCTTGCTTTCTCTGTTGCAGGACAGCACAGAATGTAATAGATTCTTCTTTCTTTATTGCATCTAATTGGATTACCTCCCCAGCCATCTTTATCTTTCTCCCCCCACCCGTCCTCTTTCATAAAGAGAGGGGAGAGGTAGATGGCAGAGGGCAGCGAGTGTATTCTGTTGAGAGCTCTATTAATAGTACATCCCTTATACACTTGCTTGTTTGTGTGTGTGTGCTAAAGAGAGTGTAAGGTGTGTTGCTGTGGTGATGTGCTGCTGACATGTGCGCCTTGTGTGTTTTTTGAACAGAAAAAAGCAGAGGAGGCTCACCGGATCCTGGAGGGACTCGGACCCCGAGTAGAGCTGGTGAGTCCACGCATATCCTTACTTCCTTTTTTCAAATATCATCCCTCTTTTTTTCCAGCAATCTTCTCTTTTAAAAATAACTTAAGGTGTCAGCTGATCCCAATATTTCAGTTTATAGCAGTATCTGCTCAGCTCATGTCCTTGCACAGTGTTCTTTTCAAAGATAGGTCATGTCACATTGGCCAGTTAGGTCAGATTTGATATATTTATATATTTATTTTAGTGCTGTCAAATGATTAAAATATTTAATCGCGATTAATCGCATGAATGTCATATTTAACTCGCGATTAATCACACATTTTTTATCTATTCTAAATGTCTTTTGATTTCTTTTTGTTACATTATTTTTTTCTCATTTTAATGCTATTATCAACATGGATTGGCTTGTTTAGTGCAAATGTTTTATTATTATTATTATTATTATTGAAAATAACATTGGAATAGTGTTCAATATCACACTATACAAATAATCTCTCACACAATCTATCTCACACTGTCTATCAATAAAAGGGTGAAAGAAATACTGACGAGGTTCTGATATTGACGAGGGGTGGAGAATTCGCATCATCTGTGTGTGTGTGTGTGTGTGTGTGTGTGTTTGCTTGGCCATCATCAAGTGGTGTTTTTCAGACTGGACGTGCTGCAATGATGATAGCTCAGTTCACAACGACAAAACACACACAGATCACTTGGTCTTGTTAATGGGACAATTTGGCAACTTTTTAAAAGTAAACTTTCCATTCAGAATATTCAGGCATCCATTTCGGTGTCTCGCGCTCGTCATCCACTCAAAACGTAACGTTACTATTTGGCCGGCTCGCAGGCTGAAACGAGTGTTTGCGGCACAAAACGTCCTCGCGCTGTGATCTGAAACCCATTCATTTAAATGGCTTGCGCCGCGTGAGGACGTTCTGTTGCTTCTTCGACCAAAGCGCAAGCGGACTCTAGCTAGACCGTAAACAAAACAACAGGCACGCCGCACACACTCGTTTGGGCTTGCGAGGGCTTTGAGTGGATGACGAGCGCGAGACGCTGAAATGGATCAGGACGCATGCAGCGTCCTGTTGCAAAAGCATGTGAAAAAACTACAAAGTTTGCTAGGACAAAAGACCGTTAATCGCGCGAATAAAAAAATTAACGCCGTTAAAATGGGTTTGCGTTAACACCGTTAATAACGCGTTAAACTGACAGCCCTAATATATTTATTTTTTTACATTTATGTGTCACATTTGAGGTGGATGAAAACCTACTGCTGTAACATGACCTCCACAGTGTGAATTGAAATATGAACTCCTTCACTCTGCGAGTCTGTGACACTAACATACACTGCTGCCTATTTGTTATCAACATTGTGGTTGACCTTGTGCAGAAGCGTTTAGCACAACTCCACTCATCATTCATTACATTAGAAACCAAACAGGAAGTGACCTCCAATGTCTTGATAATCAAGATGATAGGGCAGTCTTTCTAATGCCGCCCATTTGATCAAATGCTCTGGACTTCCGTGACTTACTGCCACACATCCATTTTCCTTCACATCCAAAATCCTTCTCTTGACCTCTCAAACGAGTGCATGGTGAAGATGATAGCAGAAGGTTTTAGATATGGTGTTGGATAGGACAGTCTTCTTTGTGTTTATGGGCTTGGCTGAAAAATGGGACGTTAGAAAAAGAAAAGTTCTCCCAGAGCTGGGCTGCCTTGATGTGACCGCGGTGTTTGTGTGTGTGAAACTGAACTCTACTGCTTTCATCTGTCTCCCCTACAGCCTTTGTACAACCAGCCGTCTGATACCAAACAGTACCATGAGAACATCAAGATGTGAGTATGCCTCTCTCTGTCTCCCTCTCTTTCCCTAAAAACTCAAACAACTGTGTCCATCTGAAATTTGAAGCTTAACCAATTACAATCATGCTTATTTTCCATCTTAATTATTGCAGTTTATAATTATTGAGGGATGAAACTGAGAACTAGCATTGTTGGCACACAGGCATAGAGCCCAATAAATATTCTAATATTGTAGTTTCTTATATGTTCGTTCGTTTAGTCCTTCGTTTACAGAATTGATTTGGTCTTCGTAATTTTGCCTATGACCCCTGTGCATCATGCAGCTGAAGACCATTTAGAGGTTTTGAACTGTTCTCTTAGGAGGCTTTCACACTAGCACTTTTGGTGCGCACCCGAGTTCGAATGACGTCAGAGTTTGGTTCGTTTGGATGATGTGAACGCTGTCTTCCGAACTCGGGTGCGCACCAGCGAACCGTACTCGGGTCCGCTGAAAAAGGTGGTCTGGGGTACGGTTCATGTGAACTCTCAGTACGGTTCGCTGCTGATATGAACGCAATCGGACCAAACCGCGGAAGTGAACCGCTATTGATGACGTATAATGTGGTTGAATCATTTTTCCGACAGACAGACGGAAAACGAAATTTAAATGAATAAAACATAGCAACGAAATTTAAATAAATAAAAACGAAATTTAAATGAATAAAACAGCAACGAAATTTAAATAAAACAAAGCAACGAAATTTAAATAAATAAAAACGAAATTTAAATGAATAAAACAGCAACGAAATTTAAATAAAACAAAGCAACGAAATTTAAATAAATAAAACATAGCAACAAAATTTAAATAAATAAAAATGAAATTTAAACGAATAAAACAGCAACGAAATTTAATTAAATAAAACATAGCAACGAAATTTAAATAAATAAAACGTATAGCAACGAAATTTAAATAAATAAAATCGAAATTTAAATAACTAAAACAGCATAATAACGGGTAAAAAGGATAATAGATTTTGTTTCTATTATTCTTTTTCTTTGAAAACAAAACCAAAGGTTAAAAAAAGAACAAATGTGAAGCGAGCTATTCTATCCATTTGCCTTTTCATAGTGGTTTCCAAGCAACATGATTACGCCGCCAGCTGCAGCTTGATGAGGCAAGCGTACCGCGGTTCGGATAAAAATATAATGTGAACACAGACCGTCGGGGCAGGAGGGGGGAGCAATCGAACTCGGGTTCGGAACAGGCAATCGCACCAAGTGTGAAAGCCCCCTTAGTTGCATATTTTCACTTATTTATTGTGGCTAACTAACTAACACGCTAGGTGTTAATGCAACCTACAAATCAGAGACCAGTTACGTTTTAGGCCAGTCACTTGTGTGAAAAAAATAGTGAAAATAATTTTCATTGAATCGATTTTCCATGTCTAAAGACATTTCCATTTTCGCCAAATATAGGCAAATCCACAGACAACTAACAGGCATTAGGACTAACGTAAAGAGGCGCTTGAGACGCACAAGTCAGCAATATTTTTGATGGAAGATTATTATTATTATACATAGAAATGGTTGAAATTTAGCCCCGGTGCCCATTTAATACCGGGTTTACCAAGCGTGAACACTGAATGAAACAAAGCGCATGTACAAGCTATTGCCTATGCGACATGCGCAAACCAATGGTGTAAACATAATCAGATGACTATGACGCCACGTTTTTTTATTTAAAAAGAAAGAACGTAGCCTACGTTTTTATGTAGGCATAATCAACTTTCACAATACTAACTAAAATATAATTCATATTATTTTATTGAATTTGAATTAGACTTTAGAAGAAAAAAAAATCAATCGGTCTTAACGCAAGTTACAACCGGCAAGTCGGTCGAACTTAAAAAAAAAAAAAAAAAAAAATTGGGTCCAGCCCTAAATTGACAGGGTGGGTCGGGTTACGGCAAATGAATGTTTTTAAGGATGGCCTAAGATTTTGTACTCAGGAGTCCTTTATTGACCTGAGCAGCACCAGTGAGAAATATTTGTGTAAGAGGTAATGTGTGTGTATGGGCGTTGAGATGCATTCTTGGTTCCAGTGTCTCAGTACAGCAGCTAACAGTGCCACCTCTGCAGCTACACAATTAATCTCACTCGCACACGTACATGTATTAACCAACCATTTAAAGAGACCTAAGTGCAGCCGTCGTACATGTCAAATGCACAGTCTGAGCGATATCTGAAACCAGGTGCACACACACACACACACCTTCATGTAGGAATCAATCATTAATGCAGGATGAGAGTAGATTAATGTCGTGTGAGAGGTTGGCGGCCAGGAATTAATCGGTATGGAGTGAGAGAATTAAGGCTGATTACTAATCTGACCTGCATTGCTAGCCAACTTACTGGCTCTTTGCCATTTACGTCATATCTATGGACATAGAGCTGGGCTCTTTTATCTTGGGCCAGTGTGCAAAATGTTTATGATTAGGGTTCCTTTCCATCACATAAACTTTAAAGCTCACTGATATGGAAACTTGGACTTGAAGTTATCTTGATTTGTGCATGCAAATATTGACCAGACGCATTAAAGAAATACGTTTATTTTTATTAAGTTTAATGTTTTAACTTTCCCCTTTACAGAAATCAGGCAATGAGGAAGAAGCTCATTCTGTATTTCAAAAGAAGAAATCATGCTCGGAAGCAGTGGGTAAGTGATGGCATTCAAAC
The DNA here is from genome assembly GCA_030378365.1 of Hybognathus amarus. NCBI lineage: Eukaryota > Metazoa > Chordata > Actinopteri > Cypriniformes > Leuciscidae > Hybognathus > Hybognathus amarus. The sequence continues at coordinate 60,144 of JAQIUQ010007154.1, forward strand.
ACACAGCAGGATGACATTGTTATAACAATATAGCTATCCATAGAGGTGGTTGAAGTGATCATGTCATTGACATTTTTGAATGATGGGGTGGTTAAAATGACATTGGAGCTGTTAGCTGTCAGTAATCAGTTTTATTTAAATGTTTCCTCCTGCTCAGGAACAGAAATTCTGTCAGCGCTAACGACCAGCTAATGGAGGCCTGGGAGAAGAAAGTCGAGCGCATTGAGAATAACCCACGCCGCAGAGCCAAAGAGAGCAAAGTGCGGGAGTACTATGAAAAGCAGTTTCCTGAGATCCGCAAACAGAGAGAGATGCAGGAACGCATGCAGAAGTGAGTGGTCATATGCCATCTTGAACTTTGGAGACTTTTGCCTGGTCATCATGTGTGGTTTCATAAGCTCAGGCTGATAGAAATGTGATAACGTCTGTATTTGTGTGTTTTTCTACAGTAGAGTGGCTCAGCGAGGTGGAGGTCTGGCCTCAGGGGCCCGCAGCGAACATGAGGTTTCTGAGATCATCGATGGCATTTCAGAGCAAGAGGTAGGAGTGCAACTTTGATAATCACATAGTGTTTCCTGCACTGCTTTTCAGTGTCAAATCTGATGCACCACAGCTGAAGATTACATTTTACCATAGTTGTTAGCTTGCAGTCTGAATTTATCAGATAGGTTTTTGTAAAAAAAAAAAAAACCTATTGAAATATGAATCAATAAATCAAATCTTATACCATTCAAAAGTTTAGAATGGTAATTAAAAAAACAATACATTTTTTTCTACCAAATACACATTCTAGTTGATCAAAAGTGACAGTAAAGACATTTAAAATGTTAGAAAAAATTTCTATTTCAAATAAATGCTGTTCTTTTGAACTTTCAGGAATCCTCAGCCTTGGTGAGCATAAGAGACTTCTTTCAAAAACATTAAAAAAATCTTACCAACCCCAAACTTTTGAACGGTAGTGTATGTATGTTCCTTAAACAGTATTGTATACACTCAGGGGCCGCAAACGATTCTATAGGAAATGCTGTTACACACAACAGATAGGCACTACTCTTGAAAATAAAATGTATGTGTGCCTGTCTGGAAAGTACACACATATCAAAGTGACTTTAAAACTCAAGGTCTCTGCACAACAAGGAGGGTTTTGTGGCTGATAACTTCCTAAACTCAGACACAGATTCAGTGTCCACATATTTGCTTGTGAAATGACTTTCTTTTCACATATTTATTTTTCTTTGTCTTTCTTTCTCTTTCTGCAGAATTCAGAGAAGCAGATGCGTCAGTTAGCCGTCATTCCTCCCATGTTGTTTGATGCCGAACAGCAGAGGATAAAGTTCATCAACATGAACGGGCTGATGGACGATCCCATGAAGGTCTACAAAGAGAGACAGGTCATGAACATGTGGAGCGAACAGGAGAAGGACACTTTTCGTGAGAAGTACGCTCTGCGCTCATTGTGTGGATGTGCATGTTGATTTTGCATGAATGAATGAGGAGTTGTAAAATCTGTACTGAAGATGTATCAGCAAGAGCTTTCAAGAGCTCAGCAGTTTTTGTGCAGTGTGGTCGTATTTGTTATAGGTGCTGTGCTAGGTAAAAAAAATGAACAATTGAAATCTGTGCTGATGCTGAAGTAAGCACGACTATTCCAGACTTCTCCAGTCACCTACAGGCCAACTGAGAATATCATGCAACTGAAATAAACAGTGGCCACTAGGGCTGTAGTCAACCAAAGAAATCCTCAGTTGACCAAGGTCTTGTCCTGCGCAACGATTAGTCGACTGAAAAAACAACAGCAAAAAAACGGATGTTTTGATTGAACATTTTTTAAACAGAATTGTCATAGAGCATTTATAAAACAACGAAAAAACATAAAAAATAAATAAAACTATAATAATAATACAATTCTTTGAAAATCAATTCTTTGAAGAGTGAGGAGCTCTGTCCTAGGTCTATGGTGACGGTCACAATCGCGCACCTGATTACACCAAACGCTACAAAAAAATATAACTGCTATCTACCACATAATGAAAAATCTTAACAAAAAGCTCTCGTTTACACAGGCTGTATTCTTCTTTACTTACAAAGCTATGGGTTACCTTTTGTCCAGCCGATCTAGCCATCTAGGCGTTTTAAAACAACACACAAAAAAACAAAATAGCCTAAAAAACAATCTGGAATAGGCTGTGTTGTAAGAAGGCATATGGGTTTCGTTTTGTTACATTATTTAGGCTATTTTCAAATGCGTCAAGTGTACAAAATAAAACGAAAACATATTAAGAAAACACAATCTATTGAGTCAGCATGATGAAGCCGTTAAAAGGGCTGCTCACGTCTTTTGCGCGCTCAAGTTCGATTTCAAATGTAGCACGCGATGTGCGCGCTCATAATGGAGCAACGCGACTCGCGGTCGCCTGCCTCCACAAAAATTTAGCCAGACAAAAGATTTAGATTTCTTGGACATTTTTGTCGACTGAAACAAGTAGCGTGAACTGAATGAATACAGCAAAACTACCTACCTGTATATCCTGAGCGCAAGCAGCAGCGCAGCCAGCCAGAGGTACGGTTCCCGAGTGTGTTAGTGTGTGTGCGCTAAACTGTGGTGCAGTTACAAAAATAGCCTAAATTAAAGCATTTAAAGTTGGGGATAAACCATAGGCTAATTATATTTAGAATACAGTAATAAAGAACTGCTTTATAAAGGAATAAATATCAAGGAGTAAATCATTGAAAATATATTTCTATTGGTAAAAAAAATGCGACTGGTCGACCAATAAGAATGTCAGTCGACCAAGGCGGCATCGACTGATTAGTCGACTAAAACGACTCAAGTTGACAGCCCTAGTGGCCACTATAACAGTAGCCCATATGAATAGTGTGACTAATAAATCTGTTAGTCGACCTGGAAAATTTGCATGACAAACTTGCGAAATCTGTGTGGGGAAATCTTGTATTCCTATTGAAAATTTGCTGAACAATGGTAAATGTGACCACATCTACACCTCCTCTGCAATTAAAAAAACAAACATATAAACCACTTATAGTTCAAGTTTGACTTGACACTGTAGCGATGTGATGATTTGGACATTTTTTCAGATAGATTTTCTTTTCATTGCATTACTACCAGTTGCATCGAATCTGATTTTAATGTGGCAGCGGAGGGGCTCTGGAAGCACTGTTTCTGAGCCTTGTTAGTGGTAATAACAAGTGATTTTTATTTGTCATTACTCTATGCCCTATATACTAGCGTTATATTAGCATTATAAGCTAAACTGTTTTAGAGATAAAACTATTTACATTCGGCAATCATGAAAACAAATCTCAGATAACGGTTGACTAGGCAACAATGTGTAATTAGACCAAAGGTTCTTTTTGCACCGGAGTTGTCCTTTAAGCATGACTTTTACTGAGTGGATGAGGAACCTTACCAGTCGCTACCACCTTGTAGCGAAAGTCCTGTCAAATAATGAAATGGTTAAATATAGCATTTGGAACGTTGTGTTTGCTCTGTATCACAACTCTCCTCTTCCTCATTGCAGGTTTATCCGGCACCCAAAAAACTTTGGCCTGATAGCCTCCTTTCCTGGAGAGAAAGGGTACACCTACATCTTTATTAATACCATCCTCTTCAGTGCTGTGTGCACTGCATAAATATCAACTGAGACTATGAGCAGAACGAGTAAAGGTTTGAAGTGTTGTGCGTCTCTGCTCACAGACGGTGGCTGAGTGTGTCCTGTTCTACTATTCTGACTAAGAAGAATGAGAACTACAAGAACATCGTTCGCAGGAACTACCGTCGCCGAGGCAGGAGCCAGGTAAGCTTGAGACTCTATCCTCCCATCCTGCACTTTGATATTTAATGCTGTGTTTCGTTCAAAGTAGAAGCAAACCAGCAAGGCTAGTATTAATTTTTGAGATTGACTATCAACAGAGAAGATAATTATTTTATACATTGTAAAGAAGTTTATTATTGTGTGCTGTTGCAACTTTGAAACATTAAAGCACCGCTATTTAGCATGATGTCATATACCAGCATCTTTGCTAAATCAATTGTAGACTGCTGCTGGTTTGTGTTCAAATTAAAGGTCCCACATCAAGTGGTGTCCCATTGCCAAGTAGAAAGCTGGAATTACGACTTTACCGAGTTGAATGGAACGCAGAATAAAGCACTGAAAAACTTGAGGATTTTGTCTATGGCATTATGCTATATTAAATATAAGGATGGATTTTACGATAACTGGGTATTTACCGTAAGTGCCGATAACCGATTAATCAACCGAGATTTTTAAAATGTACACTGTATCAAAAACCAACATAACACTCCAAAGTAAAACAGTGCTGAACTAAAATGTACTAAATTAAATAAATATATAAATATGAATATATTAAAATGAAAAGTACAGAACAAATTCTACAGAAAATAATTTAAACATAAAAAATATTACAGGTTTCTTTAGCTTTAACCTAGCCTGGGAAAACCCAGACAACTTCTGGCAAATTTGGATTTGCTCTGAAAGTTAGAGCTCATTCAAACCCATTTCCAGCCTGCAGAAATCGCGGCACCAATCAGAAAACGTTGGGGTGGGCTTCACACGATGACGACAGCGCTGGGATTTTTAAGCAGATTTTGTAGCCTACTCACATTGCAAAGATGGACGCCGCCGTTGAACAGCTGTCCGCTGTCGCGTCTGCTTTCAAGCGATTTGAACGTTTGTTTCCTTTTCGTTAAAAACCGAGCAAAGAACAACACTCGGAGATGTTTCTCCGGCTGGCCGCCGCTCTGCAAACGTCATCTCCTTCATCGCTTCGTTGTTTGTTTCGCAGGTCTCCCCGCAACGTCCACTGGGTGACGCCCCTCTGGAAGTGATTCTGTCTATGATGCTTTGCCAGACCATATCTCAGTTATAACTGAGAATTTTCTGGTTTTAACCAAGCTAGATTTAACCTAAAACATACGTTTTCTGAAGTATGCTATGCATAAAGATGGACATCTTTAAATATCTGCTGCAAAGGCAGGAACATTAAAATGGCATAAATGTAGACCTATATTACATGCAAAATAGAGGGTAACAATTGAAAGAGTTTCAGATGCAAAGCCTCTAAGTGCCATTTGAATTTTCTTCTAAAATGATCATTCTTATTTAAGCTTGACATTTAAGTTCAGTGAATTCCACTTAAATGGCAATGAAGATTACCTATTAATGGTCATTTAAGTGAAATTACTGAACTTAATTATACAAGCTTGATAAAAATAGGCATTTTAGAAGAAAATTTCAAATGGCATTTAGAGGCTTATGCATCTGAGCTCTTCAATTACACATTTTGGTCAGGTTTGCGTTTTTTGTGTCACATTGCTTTAACCGCTTGAGATACTGAATGTTAGAGTCCCACACAGCCCTCTGACCAAAACATACTTTTGTTCTTTCTCTGCTAATGCTGCATCTAGTCAAAAATTAATTACTTTATAATGATATTGAACATAGACTGCAGTGTTCTGTATTCATACCATTTCGCTGTCTGTGTTTAAAAGTGCAGTGCATCGTGTTCTCTTGTGCTCCATGCTGCCTCCGCATGTTACAATAAACAACACGTAGTCGCGAGTGGTAGCTTTCATTTGGCCTCTAGAGGCCGCTCTTGTTCTGTGTAATACCAGCAGTCTCTTCTCAGCTCTCTGTGACCGGTGTAATGACAGCCAGCACACTCTTCTCAGCCGCTCCCAGCAATGCACGCAACCCGGAAAAACTATCGGTGTGGATTTTCACCGATAACAACAGTTCCGCCAATCAACTATATCGGGTCCGATATATCGGCAAAACTGATGAATCGGTCAACCTCTAGTCATGATTATAGTGTTTATAGTGGCAGTGTGAATTGAATTTGGCTTGTCTTTTTAATTTTTTTTTGTTATTAAAAATGAATCTGCATGATTCTAATGAGCATCACAGGCGCACACTCTCAAAAGTGAGCTACGAACCATATGAAGTAATTATCCAGCTCATTGCTCTGTTGGAGTCTGCTGTGATTCTCTCCTGATCTAAAACACACTCATTAATTTCTGTACGATGTGTAGAGAGATCACGCACACAGAGTTACGCGGCACTGTTGCGTCGTGAATGTATAAATGTTTGTGTTTTGGTTTAGAGAGAGAGAGAGAGAGAGAGAGACAGAAGATGACATTGTTAGAAGGAGAGCTCTCCCTGTGTGTGTTGCCTGCAATAATAACAGGCTCAATAAAAGCTGATAGAATAATGAGCCCACAGACAAACACATTTGTTTTACTGGTCTTCTGCTGCCGGAGCAGTTCTGCTCAGGTCATTAAATATTGCCTGATCTTAATGGGCTCGCATTAAAATGCTCTCAGCCAGTGCCACAAACACAGAAAGCGAGGGATATAGCGGGATGAGCCTGATGAGTGAGAGAAAGCATGAACAAAAGGGAGACAGGAAAACAGAAAGCAAGTTACAGTATGGTTGAGTGCATCTGTATATGTGTGTTTAACTGTGCATGAATAATTGCGTGTGTGCATGCAGCACTGTAATGAGGGATGTGGGCAACTGATCGTGACATCTAATTGTACCGAAAAAGCCCATTGGGTTGTATCTCTTATATTGCTCAAATATCTATTCAGACTTAAAAGTAAAATGTGAAAACTATAGATAGATAGGTGGCAATACTCATCATGTGAAATACAGAAATGTATCGACTTTTCAGAAGTTTGGTGTCAGTATTTATATAAAATTTATTTGTATTATTAGGAAGATGAAGATTAATATATAAATATATTTAAGAACAATTCTAATAATTAGGGATGCACGATATATTGGCCAGCATATCGGTATCGGTCGATATATGTTCATTTTTAATGTTATCGTTATCGGCTTGGTAAGAAAATGTGGCCGATATATTAAAGCTGATAAATAATGTATTATTCCCGTCAGCGTAAGACACTTGTTGAGCATTGTTTATATTTTTTGAATTTCTTGAAATATGACTGAAATCTCTTCAAATTAAAATACGGTTCATACAACATATGCAGAGCAAATCTGTCATATCGGCTATACAACACTATAATGAAAACATAGTTCGTGCGCTTGCGGACATGGATTTAATTGTGAGACTTTTGTTTTTGTAATCAGGCTCTCAAAATTAGATAAAAATTTGGATTTAAATTTATCGGCCGATATATCGGTTATCGGCTTTCAAATATAAAGAATTATCGGTACATCGGCTAAATTTTCGTATCGGTGCATCCCTACTAATAATGAAATAATTAAATGCATATTAAAAACATAAGCTTGTCTAGATGCAAAATAGTTACCAATTATTGAGTCTTGCCTATTTTCATGCAATCTCTTTTTTAGACTTTTAGACGATATTAAATCTTGAAATGTCGACATGCTAAACTCCATCTAAACCTATTCTAAACTGTTTTTCAATCTTGTGTTTTTATTGTGCATGCAGCTTTCATCACTTCATTATTAATTGATTTTATGAGAAACTGAATTTGCCACAGGACCATTGAAATTAAGTAATGAAAAATTCAAAAACTGGCGAAAAAACACAGAAATTTTACATATATATATGTTAAAACAAAATCATGTTGGGGAAACTGCATTGATGTCTGGTTGTCAGCTTCCTGTGTCTGTGTTTGTGCGTACAATTATTTAAGGGATTCCTGCACTCTTTCACTCATTGATCTCTCATTGTTCTCGGTCTCTTCAGATTCTGACTCTGTCTGTCCCCTCCCCCTTCATCCCCCTGTCATCCATTTTTCCCCTTCGCACTAGCCATAGTGGAGCATATTATTTCTTGACAAAAATAGATGGTTTATGGGGCCTCATAACTCAAAATGGAATTCTTATGTGAAGGAAAACCCAGATACATAGAAGTGAGACCTGGGTGATAGGAGCACCACTTCCTCTGGGTGTTTCCCTCACTGTGCTTATAAAGAACGTCCTGGTTCTAGAGTGCTTCTGGGCATCGTAGATAAAATTGAGCTTGAATGGACATTTTCTATATAGTCGGATGTTCATGCTTAAACTTTATGCCTGCAAATAGGAGAGAGATGTTTTTTGAGAGGAAGCAATGTTCTCTATGCCTTTTTCTGATTGGCTGTGCTTACAGAACAACCAACAGACACAGCAAACAGGTGAACCGCAACAACCAGGAGGAGAAAGAAGAAAAAGAAAAAGAGAAGGAGAAAGAAAAGGAAAAGGAGGGAGAACGCTGAGGAGGAAAAAGCAGAAGGAGAGGAAAAAGAGGATGGCATGAAGTGAGTATCTTTCTCTCTTTTACTGGTTTTCTTTTCCTCTCATCTCACATCAGTCTGTCAGCTGTTTATTTTTTCTCCTTGCGTTTTCTCTCATCGAATCCTTTGAACCTGTGGCCTTACAGCTTGTTTTTCTCTGTGATTCAGCTTAAACAGAGAAGGCACAGTTACATAACCGGCAGGTGGAAAAAGCATTCTGCTGACTCTGCCACTCAACGCTGGTGCTAAAGTCCTCTAATTCAGAGCTCTTTTAGAGGCGTTTGCGTGTCACAGACTCTAGGTTAGAACTGTAGGCTTGATAAGTAATCAAGTAAACTGTCAGTAATAATAATAATATAATAAATAATAATATATTGTATATAAAATATATATGTAATACAGATCTATTTAAAGGGATACTCCACTTTTTTGGAAATAGGCTCATTTTACAATTCCCCCAGAGTTAAACAGTTGAGTTTTACCGTTTTTGAATGTATTCAGCCGATTTTCTGATATTTAGAAGAATATCAGTAACCAGACAGTTTCTGGTCTCATTGACTTCCATAGTATTTTTTTTTCCTTCTATGGGAGTCAATGTTGTGCCAGTTCATACTTAAAAAGAACTAGCTCAAAGTTCAGTTCACACAGATAATAAACTAATTCACGTTCATAGTTAATTTTTTTTAAAAAATGAACTAAGTTCACATATCTAAAAATGAACTAGCTCACGTTCATTTGTTAAATTCTTTTTAAGATAGGCCACCATCTTACTCAATAGAACCTCTTTACCATCCATTACTGCAAATCACTGCCACTCCAAAACTAATCAAAATTATTGTACCAATAAACAAGAGACAATTATTATAGTCAGGAGAAAAATAATGTTGAGAGAGAATATATTTACCCCTTAAATAATTTGTAATCATGATAATTATGTAGAAATTGGAAGATATAAGGTGCAATAAAGGTATACTGTATGTTCAGTGAAACTTTTATTTAGCCAGCATGAACCAAATTTCCCAAGGACTTTAAAAAGTTATGTTCAGGTTCATGGGAAAAGATCAGTCTACTGACAAAAATCCAGCATTTTCTGAACGGCAGTAGCTATGTAAACCAGACCCAAAGAAGTCATGTATTGTAATGTCAAATTTGCTTGGGCTTACCCTGCTCAATGTGCAATACTCAACCAACACATTTTCACACTTTCAACAGGAAGTAAACAGTGAGTAAACGATGAAAATGCCATTTACATTCGTTTATAATAAAACAATCTTCCTGATTATATTTGTCTAAAGAAAATGAACAGCTACCAGCTGAACAACTTAACTTACTGACGTACAGTAGGCACTCTGATTCCATGTATGGGGCATTTAATATTCATATGACACACAAACACAAGTAGATAAGACCTGTTTAGTTCAAAAGATCACTAGTTATGGAAAAGCGCAGTATCATAAGTGATGATACGAATAGAGCGCGGCTGCAGATCTGCCTCGCGCCCGCACCCGTCGTTCATTGAACGCGTTCATGCACAAACACTGATGGAAGTTAACGAGACCAGAAACTGTCTGGTTAACTGATATTCTTCTAAATATCAGAAAATCGGCTGAATGGATTCAAAAACGGTAAAACTCAACTGTTTAACTCTGGCGAAGTTGTAAAATGAGCCTATTTCCAAAAAAGGGGAGTATCCCTTTAAATTGAATAAATTTACCAGTGAGTGGGTTTACTTCTTGTCTGGTACGTTTGGTAACACAGAATAGCTATGTACAGATGCAGATTCTGTATCATTTCAGCCTAATTTTATAAGCTGTTTCTGACTGCTAGTTCATTCACAGGTGCACACACTATATTAAAATACACCAGGGAAGTACAGGTAACAGTCTATTATTCTAAACTAAACCTGTGCAGTCAGCAGTGCTGTAGGATGTGATTAGAGCACATTAGCACTGGCCCGAATACACAGCCCTCTGTATGCACCCGCAGGATGCCAGCTATACATTAAAGCAGTACATTAAGCCGAGTCTGTGCCTTTCTCTGACTCTCCCCACCCCATGATTCTCAACCTGTGGGCACAGCTGCTGCTCCTATATTTAGTACTGTATCTGCAAGATGGATAATGTGCAGGTAAGATAAATGAGGGTCTGCTCATCCTACAGCCACTTCCTGAAGGTGGGATGAACTTGCTAGCGAGACAACATTTGCATAGTGTGTGTTCATATGTGTGCATATATGTGTAATTTTTTCAATTGGGGTGCTCAGAATTTCACCTGCAAATTATTTATTATTTATTAATTCAGAATTGTTGGCTTTTTATTATGGCTTTATTGGATAGGAAAGTGTTGAGATTAGAAAGGAAGGCATGGGGTACAGACTGAGGTATGGGATCGGCAAAGGTCCTTGAGCTGGGAATCAGTCTCCGGAGGTGAAGTTACACCATATATGAAGAGTTCAGACTGCAAAAGCCTCGAGTTGCCATTTGAAATTTTCTTCTAAAATGACCATTTTTTTATCAAGCTTGTATATTTAAGTTCAGTAATTTCACTTAAATGGCAATGAAGATTACCTATTAATTGTCATTTAAGTGAAATTACTGAACTTAAATATACAAGCTTGATAAAATGTTTAATTTTAGAAGAAAATTTCAAATGGCATTTAGAGGCTTTTGCATCTGAACTCTTCATATGTGCTCCGAACTCAGCGAGAATGATTCTGATTTTATTACATTTATTACAGTGTAAATGGAGATAGAAAGTGGACATGGTCAAGCCAGTTGAGGCTCACACAGCCTGTTTGTTTGTAAGAAATCTCGTGGAGAAATCAAAACAAGTGAGATCAACAGCACACGCAAGGAAACTCACAGTAGCTTATAGAAACGTACTGCAGTAACCCATTTTTATATTTGTAACATAATAATAGTTATATGTAGGGCTAGTCAAATCAATTACATTATTCGCATCCAAAATAAAAGTTTGTGTTTACGTAAGATATGTGGGTGCACTCGTGTATAATTATTTTGTGTATATATAAATACACACACATGCATGTATATTTAATACAAAATTATTATTTATATATAAAATATTTATATTTATATATAATATAAATTATATATAAATCTATGTATATACAGTATATAAATATTCTAAATATATATAAGTACGTGTGTGTATTTATATATATACATATATATATATATATATATATAAATAATTATATATATAAATAATTATACATAGTGCACCCACATATATTATGTAAACACAAACTTTTATTTTGGATGCGATTAATCGTTTGACAGCCCTAGTTATAAGCAACTTCACACTACCAAGAGTGCTGTTTTCCAGAATATATGCACGATTGCAAATGCAATTTATTTGATACATTTCAATTAACCAGTGGTTAATATGTAATGTAACTTACATTTTAGACACCATTGATTATTTTTGCTCTAATTTGCAATGAATAGTTAAAACAAAGCTACAGCAGAACTGTGTGCATGTCTGAACAACACACAGCAGTGCTGCGTTACAGTTTTTGTGCTGCTACAGGTTTTTTTTTTTTCATGTCTTGAATGAATCGGTGATGCATATTTATTATATTTATTAAATTTTGGGGGAATTCAATAAGCAGATTATGAAATGAACAATATAATTTACTGCATCAGCAAAACATAGGATGTGACTTTGATAATGATTTTTTTTTCTGTTTCTGCAGAGATGACACCTCTGGTGAGGACGGGGAGGAGAAAGAACCTCCTGTAGCCGTTAAAGGCCGTCGCACTGCAAACAGCCGCGGACACCGGAAAGGACGAGTCACCCGCTCTATGACCAACGAGCAGGAAGAGAACACTTCACCTCTCAGCAGTGAACTAGGTTAGCAAACACACTCACATACCATTGACTTTTTCAGTGGGACTCTGAGGTCACTTATTCAAGTTCTTTGTTTTGTTCTCTGCAAATTAACCGTGCACAACCGTTTATCGTACAACATTGTCACATTTTAGTTTTATAACTTCACTTTTCTATTTTTCCCCCAAAATTTTGACATTAACAGAACAGTAATGATCCTAATCATGACATACTGTATAAATACTTCGATTTTTGGAGTACAAAGTATCTGTCCCCTCACTTTTTTAGAGATCAGTGGCTCATCTTGCTAACTAAGACTGTTCTTTCGCTGATTGTTTCAGTTAAAAATATTAAAGAGGTGCCCTATACTTCAGCATGAGGGTCTAAACACGGCCTGTGCCAGCTCTTGGCCTTTACTAATTTACATCACAAGAGCTTGAGTCATTTCAATAGGTCGCTTCACCTCTGAGTTTCTGCCTTTGACTGTTTATGCTTTCAGTTTGTTTTAGTTCATTTTTCAGTCATTTTAAGTTTGGATATGAATTTTTTATTTTCTTTATTTTTATTTTCAGATTTGTTAAATGCTGTTGATTGAAATGTATTATCGAAACAAACAGTTTAGTAGTTTTTAATCTGTACTCATTATATTAGCTGCGCTTAGAAATGACAAAACAGAAAATAGCTGCTCAGGTTGTTAAGAAGATGGTTACTGACTTGCCTTATAAAAACTTTTCCTTCTTTGCATTTTAGCTAACCTGGAGATGAACGAAAGCTCTCGCTGGACTGAAGAGGAGATGGAGACGGCAAAGAAAGGTCAGTACTTATTTTGTGTTATTGTGTGTTTTGTCACTACTGTGTTTATTGAATAGACAACATGCCCGCTGGATGGATCCATTTGTGCACATACAATTAAGTTAGAAAAGGTCATAATGGGGTTTCTGTTTGTCTTCATCGGATGTTGACGGTTAGGATTTCCCTGTGTCGAATTAACTAGATGTAGCTCTGCCTGATAAGACCTGTAACACTCAGCCTAGCAACTCCACAAACATTTACATGAGCATTAAATCACACTCTGTGCCCTTGGCCTCATTTCACACACATCCACTCAGTGATACACATTTTAATGTGTCTAAATGTGGGTACTGTGTCTTTACATGACAGCTGGTTGTTCAGATCTGCTGCTTTCAGAAATGTGTCATTTACTCATGGTTTTACAAACAGAGCTTTGTTACTGGACCTTGAAACGCCTTCATGAGGGATTGTATTTGAGGGAAAAGGACAGAAAGCTTGAGTAAAGAGCAAAGGTCTAATCTTCTCTCTTGTTCGTGTTTGGACTGTAATGTAGACTGTTAGTGTGTTAAACGGCCGCTCCGCTGACCTACTTCAGATGAGCTACTTCCACGTCACTCTGTTAACGGCTCTGTGTTTCTCTGGCACCGGCACATATCTGATCCATCGGGCCGCCTGCCTCACGCTGCTCTGGCTTACAAGATCTGTAACTTAATAACACTTCATTAATGATAAAGTCCCCTGAGCCAAATCAGATTTGTTGTTTACAATCACAAGAACTTGTCCTTGTGTTCATGCCATCAAGTATTAATTTATGTAATGGAGAATCTGAATCTGATTAACATTTTACAGATATTCACTTTTTTTTTGAAGAGCGCTCTTCTATCTGTCCTTCATTTATAAACAGAAATTTTTTTAAAGAAAGAACCCTATTTATTAATTAATTAATTAATTAAATAAATATTATTGGTATTAATTTACTCACTCATTCCTTAATTTATGTATTATGTATGTGTTATTATTAATTTGTTCATTCATATATGTAAATGATTTTGTGCAAGAACCATGTTTATTCTTTTAATTATTTAATTACTAATTCATTTCTTTGTTTTTAGCTATGCTTTTAAATATTTAAATAAATGATTTTGGTTTGTATGCTTGTTAATTTTACATAATAATTTATTCATTCATTAATTTTCCCAAACTTTGTTGCATTTTTTTATTATAAATGAATTCAGTGTGTCTCTCATTAACATGGTCTCATAGACAGTCATTAACATGTCTTTTCGTTAACACCATCAAAGCAAAGCCTATACCTCAGTCTTTCCCACCAGAGTGCTGCTGTTATTTTTAACGTCAGTGTCCCCTCTTTATCTTCTACTCTGTTCCCAAATACCCTGCCACACCTCATCCCTTGACCCTTTTAATGCCAGTCGGATACCCCGTCTGTCCTTTATAAAGCAGGTTACTGCTCTCTATGATAATGTGTTTATCCGTGATCATTTTGAAAGTGAGAAAGAGAGAGACAACAGTAATATATGTTAATGGCACCTGGCCGTCTCGCTACATTCCTGCACAGAGAGAGAGCAGCTCTTCTCTGTGACTAATGCGCGCTGGCACGGCCTTTTAAAGGCAGGGTGGCCTCGCTTGTGTGCACGTCTCTGAGTAAATGAGGGAAGTAAGAGTGTATGTGGCTGTGAGGACACTTCATAGCAGGATAGCGGCCTATGTATATAACCCAAAGCTACTGCACACAGCTCTCCTCATGTGTCTTTTAGATGCTTTTCTTTCAAGACAGTAGCTGCGGACTGATGTATAGATATAAACATCATCTTATCTGTAGTAAACAAACGTGACATTCTACTTGTGTTTTTTACTTGCAGCTGTATGTAAATAAACAGGAATGAGTTGCTCCAGTTGTCACTCTTGTAGTCAGTGTGAACTTTCTGTCTTTCTCCTGGCTCTATTTTTCTGTTTTCCTTTCTCTGTTTATTTGTTCTCAATTCAAAAATGGCTTTATTGGCATGACTGTACTAGAGCCCGACCGATAAAGGATTTTGAAGGCCGATACCGATACAAATATTTTTGGGTTTTAAAATCCGATATGCCGATATATCGGCCGATATTTTTTTTTTTTATATTTTTTTTTGAAACGTGCAACAAAACATTAACAGATTTCCCTAACGTTAGTTATTTTTAGTTATTTATGAGTTTTAACTAAAATATAATGATCATGCATTTCAAAAAGAAACTTGTTTCTTTTATTGTCACAACAGAACAGACTGATGATAGTGGCATTAGCTAGCTTTGTGGTTAGCTAGTCTATGATGAGCCATAATTTAGCAATGGATGGCGTCATGCTGCAAAGTGTAAAACATACATTTTCAATATAACAGGCCAAGAAGAGATGAATGGTCTCATTGCTATAACTGTCATGTGCTATTAAAGAAATACTTCAGTCACATTGTCACAAGTTAAAAGGACAGTCAGTCAACTACACTGTAACAACGTAACGTAACTATTACTAACTATTTCCGTGACTGATGGGGATGTTCTTTTAATTGTTATTCAAGCAATGTATGTCTCGTGACCAACTCAACGAGTGTTGCCAACAGAGACGGTGTAGAGTGCCCTCTGGTGGACAAACTATACAACTCCAACACTTATGACATGGATCAGGCGTGTTTCGTCCGTTTTTATTATTTTTTTATTTTTGAAATATTCATTTATCGGCCATTATAACTGCCGATACCGATAATTTGGAAAATGCCTAATATCGGCCGATAATATCGGCATGCCGATATATCGGTCTGGCTCTAGACTGTACATCATACAATATTGCCAAAGCTTGGAATACATAGAATAATTAAAGACATCAAAATAGTAAAATAATATAGCATTATAACATTAAATGTACAAATTAAATGAATTTTACAAATTATTTGTCTCTTGTCTTTATTCCTGTGTCTTAAGCTGGGTTTGTCATCTTATCTATCTGTATTTGTTTTTCTCTGTCTCTAACTCTCATTCTGTTTATTCAGTCTTTATTCCTGTCTGTCTTTCCCTCTGTTTGTTTTTACCTCTTTCTGTTTCTCTCTTGGTGTTCGTTTTTCTGTTTTTTTCTTCTTCTGTCGGACACTGTCATTCTGATTGTCTCTTTCTCTCTCTGTCTCTTTCTCTCTATTTCTGTTTGTTTTGTTTGTCTTTCTTTTTATCTGTTTCTTACCATCTTTCTATCTGTCTTTTCTGTCTTTCAATTTCTTTCTGTAGCTTCGAGTGAGTGGTTAGATTCGGTTGTTGGAGTGGAGAGAGAAAGGAAGTGGCTGAATTGTGGGTTGGCACGAATTAGAGGATTTGGCAAGCCTCAGTCTCTCTCTCTCTCTCTCTCTCTCTCTCTCTCTCTCTCACACACACACACACACACACACACACACACACACACACACACACACACACACACACACACACACACACACACACACACTGTTGTTAAAGACTGTATGTAGAGGTCACATTGAAGAAGAAAAGCAGGTCAGTTAGGAGGAATTGCTTTCCCTCTGCTTTCTCATGATATCAACATCAAACCTCTCACATCTCTATCCCTTTCTCTCTATTCCTGCCACAATCTCTTGGTCTTATTGTCTGTTTGCTTTAGTGTTTGAGCGTAGATACTTTTTGGCGCAGATAATATGCATTAGATAGCATTGAAGAGACAGAATGATAGAAGAGATCAAATGAGGTTGTGTTGGGAGGGAGAGAGGGAGGGAGGAACGGGCATTAGGGAGGTGGAGTCACTGCATCTCAGCTTCACTTTGCTGTTAAAGTCCAGCCAAGCGGCAGCCAGTGAAGAGGAGTGGAAAAAAACTGTGGCCTTGAGACAGAAAGAGAGAGGGCTGGCGAGAGAAAGCATGTGAGTTTGATAAATAGACAGAGAGAGAAAGCAAAAGAGAGAGGAAAAAGAGAAGGGCTGCTGCATTTCGAGAGAATCAGAGAAACAACAGCACAACTATCAGAGCTGGAACGGGGAGCTCGTTTCTCTCCAAAACACCACTCCCTTTCTCTCTCTCTTAATTCTTGCTCTTCCTCACGCTGTGCTGGAGCTCCAAGAGCCTCTGCTGTGCATTTCTATGGAGATCATGTGGGCGAAATGAAAAGACAGATGGAGCGATAGAGAAGAGTGGACCAGTGGACCGCATTTTTTCTTTATGCAACTCCCTGATTGGATGATCCACAGTGGGCCAGTGCTGAGGATTTTGATTGGATGCAGCATTGGCACATGCTCTTGAATTACCAAAGCTGATTGGACAGCATCGTCTTATTGGAGTACTCTTATATTGGGCGGTCCGGATTGTGTAGTGAACAAAAAATCCAGTGTTTTGAAATTGAAAATGGAGGACAAATGCATTTCAGGAAGTTGATTGGGCTTTCACTGGATTTAACTTCGACTTTGCCATTTGTTGGATTGGGCAGTAATAGAGTTTCCTTGACTTTTGACCTGCCATGTAAAAGTACTTCTGGGTGATTGTGTGTGTAAGAATTGCTAAGCAGGCTGTCAGTGGGTGTTTGACATGTTACGTAGGTTAGGATGTGCGTGTGTTTCTGACAAACAACTGGAAGTTTAAGGAATAAACAGAGATGAAACAAGGATCAGAGATGGTGAGGATAACAAATCAGACTTCAAGTGATTTCTTGCTTTTGCTTTGTTTGGTTTTTACCAATGGCAGTTTTCATTGAGCTCAATGCACTTACACTCTTCATTCTATCTCTCCATCTCATGTTTTCCCTGTCCCTGTCCAAGCTAAATTGTAGCTTTGATGTGGAGGACAGCAGTGCTTTATTGTGGTCACTAGAGATATAAATCAAAGCAACTATTTAGACTGGACAAGATAGGTTCCTAATGTGAAGCTAAACAGCACACTATGACTTGGCTGGTCTCTGCTGAGCGTTAGGGAGGTGTTAAATGATTGAGAACAGTTCATGTCAGGTTGCTGCCCCACTTTCATTCTTCAGACGGCAAGCTGCAAATGAACTTTGAACTTTTATGGAGGTTTTCCTTAATGACGACGCAAGGCTGGCCGGATGGGAACGCTTGAGGCTTCCGTAACTGGCACACAAGTATTTTGTTTGTTAGTGTTGAAAGATATTGTCTTTTCCGCAGTGTGCAATATAAATCTTATTTGAACTGTAACAGCCTTGGTGCTGCCCTATTTTGAGTGAATAGGACTTAGTGGGACACTAGGTAGGGAAGAAAATATGTGAGACCTACACATACACTCCTGTTCAAAAGATTGGGGTCAGTGAGATTGTTTTAAAAGAAGTCTCTTACGATAACCAAGGCTTCGTTTTCTATTTGAATATATTTTAAAATGTAATTTATTCCTGTGATGGCAAAGCTGATTATTCAGCAACCATTACTCCAGTCTTCAGTGCCACTTGATCCTTCATAATATCATTCTAATATGTTGTTTTGGTGGTGCTTAAAAATGTTCTTCTTTTTTTAATTATTTGCAAACTTTATAAATGCCTTTACTATCAATTTAGATCAATTGAATCCATCTTTGCACAATAAAAGTATTCTTTTCTTTCTGATCACAGTCTTTTGAACTGTAGTTTAATTACTAAATTTGCTAGTTATTTTGCAAATTTTTACTCAAAATTCACAAAAATGAAAAAATGTTTAAAATCCATTTCATATTTTATACAATGTATACTGGTCTCTCTCACCAGGTCTCGTTTCCCTTTTTCTTGTTCTATGTATCAATAAAATGAGAAGTGTTTTAGTAGCGTCATGCAGTTAGTGACATGGTTTCTCATGCAAAGAAATAACTATGATGATAGGCCTATCACTCATAGCTCGGTTTCCTTTTTTTGCATTAGTAAAGTGAGAATGTTCCTTCTTTTACTTTCACTCCATAGGTCTGCTCCAGTATGGTCGAAACTGGTCCGCCATTGCCAAGATGGTGGGCTCCAAAACCGTCTCCCAGTGCAAGAACTTCTACTTCAACTACAAGAAGAGACAGAAACTGGATGAGATTCTGCAACAGCATAAAATAAAATCGGTCAGTTTTTTTTACAGACACGTTTCCTAGAGATCATGGGATTAATTATTCATAATTGTCGGTAGTATTGGTTTCATGTTGTGTTTTTTGTAGGAGAGAGAGCGTAAAGCCAGACGTAAAGGTAAAGCTCTTCAGAACGAGGAGGCCAGCGCTCCATCTGCTGCAGAGGAAGAGGAGATGGAGGGATCGGGAGTCAGCGGCAATGAAGAAGAGGCTCAGGAGGATGGAGAGGGTACGTACACGCACAAACACTTGACTCACACCTCCGCATCATGCAGTAACTTTTAAAATGATTAATGTCCATTCAAACACAGTAAATTGTTGCACATTAATCATTGACTGTTTAATGGAAGTAATGAAGCTCAGTAAGCCTGGGTTTCCCCTTGCTGCTCTGCCACAGTGCGATTTTAGGAACCAATTGGTTCCAGGGACCAATCATAGAACGGGGAGGGAGCAGCAAGACAATGACTAGGACTATGCGACACACCAAAGCAGTTTGTTTATACCTATGGATCCAACATGGCAGCAGATGCGAAGTTACCTTTCGATGTAGCCTTAGGCTGTGTGTCCACCAAAGCGTTTTTAGGCAGCTGAAGACGCCGTGCTTTGGGCGCTTGAGAGCGTTTTGGCAGCACAGCGTTTTTCCGTTAATATCCGCAGCCCAGTTTACTTGTAACTGATTTTGCATATTATTTGTTTCATACTAAAAAAATTTCATCCATTTTGTTCGGCTAGCTCTGCTGGTTGATGTCGTTGTACAGAAAGAATGTTGTGACAGTTGGACGGTGTAGTATTAGTCCCGCCCCTCCTCCACTGTGATTGGACAGTTGGGTAAAAAGTGACGGTGATGAGCGCTGCGTTTTATCCAAAGTTGAAAAACGCTTAGCCCCTCGGTTACGCTCATGGCGTTTAAAAACGTGGCGCTCCCATTGAAAACAATTGAAAACATACGCCTGGCACGTGGACAAACGCTTTGGTGGACACACAGCCTTACGGCTGTTTCACGACGCAAGCGTGAGTGGCACTTGAGCAGCGTGTCAGCGTAACTAGATTTACATCGTCACTAACTTACATAGTCACTGCAGCTGCAGACGCGCAGAGTATTCACACTGGAAGAGTTTGTACAGTGTCACAGCAGCGGCTCCAAAGCTACATAAGCAAGAAATTCTTTACAAAGACAACTATACATTTGTTTTTAGAAGTTGGTCATTTATAACATTGATAGTCTGTTATGGGGAGGTGTACAACATTCGCATAAATGTTAAACAACAAAACAACCCAAAAAATGGCTCCAATCTATTAGTTCCAGTCATACTTTCGAGATGTTTATAAGACTGCAACTCTGTGAAAAACATGTATATATTAGGGGTGTAACGATTTTCGAGACCGAACCGAAAACCGCGATACTGAACTTCGAATCGCGATACTGTCATTGCGTACCGAACACGCCCCGCCTCGCCCCCTGCTACCCCGCCCGCCCAGCCCGGCTCAATGGACCTCATGTCTTATGTAAACAGTACACAATGAATTTAGTTTTGTAGCCTAACCACCATTAACACCAAATAACAAGCTCCGTGTTTTGTTACTTTCGATAATAAGCAAGGTGTAATCTTTCAGATTCTGTCTATTTGATCAACGAAATTCAAACAATAAATGGCGTTTTGGCGCTCTTTGATGTGACGTGACAGATCGCTTACTAGGCTCCTCATTTCAAGCGGCAGCGCGGCGCGCGAGTAAACGCGATCATCTCTTCCTCAGTTACAGAAAGGACACCTGAAGGTATGTTGAAAGATACAGTATACTTACTGAAAGGCATCATAACTCATGTAATCGCTCAATCAGTGTTTCAGCCGCGGAAAGACGTCAATAAAACAGCAAAGCTTTAGCTTGTCACTAGCATTATATTTACCTCAGCAGGCAAGTGATTCAGTGTCCACAACTCCCTATAAATGAACCTTTGCACTAAATAAATGCACTATGTTAGCCTGTATATTATATTTTACTTTACCTGTTAATGATATCTTGATTATTTAATTTATGTTTAAAATATTGTGTAAACTGTGTAAATTATTAGAGTAAAAACACAAGTTAATGTAAAAACTGCCTTATGTTCAGTTTACATGTTTTCATACAATGTGTTGTGTGTTGATTATTATATCTAAAAAATAAAGGACATCTGAATTTAGGTTAAAAGTCTAGGCTACAACATTTAATGTTATAGTAATGTGCAGCCTTCAATATAGTTCACAGCATTAGCAGATTTTTTTTAATCCTTGTGAAATGTTTAATTGTAACTGAATTAATTTAAAGACAAAGACCTTTTTTATTCATTAAACCACTGTCTGAAAAAAAAGCCATTTTAGCTTTTCTAAATCGAACTGAATCGAACCGAGACGTCAAAACCGTGGTAAAACTGAACCGTCAGTTTTGTGTATCGTTACACCCCTAGTATATATATATATATGTATGTATATGTATATATGTATATATATATATATATGTATATATATGTGTATATATATATATATATATGTATGTATATGTATATATATGTATATATGTGTATATATGTGTGTTTATATATATATATATGTATATGGATATATATATGTATATGTATGGATATATATTTCCTGGCTAGTTTACTTCAGTTTTTGTTAATATAATACATGACTTTCACCCAAACTGAATTATTAAAAACTAGTTTTTACCGGGTAGCCACTAAATCTTGATTTAGTTTTATTTGCTCGGTGTGAAACGGCTGTTAGATGCACGCCATCATGTACACCTAAATCTCGGACCCATCATCTTCTTCCTCATCTAATTTCTGTCACTCTACATACGTCATCTGGTATAATTAAAACGATTGGCTATAAACTACGTACAGTCACATTTGATAGACATTCTTGGCACCAATAAACGTCTCTGGGCATTCGTAAACCACGCCTCAAATACGAGAAAATGAATGTGTGGTTCATAGACCCAAGTCTCAATGAGTTAGCCAGGCTAAAGCTTGGTGGTAACATCTGAGAAACAAATTAGCACTTTAGTAATTTATATCAGCCAGCTATGAAACGAGTCACAATGAAACGCCTCTGAGGTTTTGCGGTTGCCAGGAAATCCCACAGCAGCTCTGTGCTTTTCTCAGAATATCAGGAACACGTGGCCGAGACTCACCTATGACCTCACCCGGGATAGAGCCCTGACCTACTTTTGTCAAGTTCTGAGAAAGAGGCGACACTCTGCACAAACATGGATTGCTTTTTCCGGGAGCTGCATTTTGTGAAGTGACTAGAGGTGTAGTTATCACTGTCTTGCTGTCAAAGTGTGTGTCATGCTGTGGATGTAGTTTTGGAGCTGTACTTCCACAAGTCTGCCAGGCAGCTATGAAATGAGTGCTTTGTCCGGTGTGTTTGGCAATCAGGTGTGGCTTGCCGATAAATGGCTTTTGTAAGCTTTCATAAAGCCACATTTATCAGGTCAAAGCTCGTGAAAGAAAGCCAGCAAGGGAAGTGCTTATTATGTTATGGTTATTGTGTAATTACATCCAGCTGGGAAGAGCACACTCAACGGCTGGGGTTTGTTATGCCAGTGGGAAAATGAGGCTTATCATAATCCCCTGCTGTGTATTTACTAGTTGTGTTTACTTTTTGATTTGACAAATGACATGTTAGATTTAGATAAGAGTGATTCTTTCGTTTAGGAGCCTTTGTGCCCAAGTATGATTTTACAAATGTTTTATATTGTTAAATGTTACATTTGTCAGAGGTTTGTTATTTGGGACTTTTTAACCTCCTTTTTATTATTCTTATTTTATTTGTAAGTGATATTTTGTGTTTATCTAAACAATTTATATACTGTTGTCATTTGCATCATGCTAATCATTTTAGATAACAGTTTAAGTTAAATAACAGTTTGGAAGAAATTTATATTTTTTTAGCAAGGTTGTGATCATAAGTGACCGTTAAGACTATTTAAAATAAATGCAGTTCTTTTGAACTTTCCATTTATCAAAGAATCCTTAAAAATGTTTCATGATTTCCATAAAAATATTCAGCACAATTTTTTTTTTAACATAGATAATAATAACTGTTTCTTAAAGGTGCATTGCGCAACATTTCATGTTAAAAATAGCCGTTTTCTAACCCTACATGCTTAAACAATCGCCTGATGGGCTCGAATGAGCCCTTCTCTGATCACTATGATCGCCTCTATAATCCTGTACAGTAAAATAAATAAGAGGGTTTCGTGGCTCGAATCCTGAGACTGGGTGTGAACGTCATGCGCGTTTACGCTCGCCTGGCTATGTGCCTATTGCTGCGTCCCAATTCGCATACTATCCGTCCTGAAATAGTATTCGAAAATAGAATTAGTACGTCCCGAAACCGTAGCATTTTGAAATTAGTGTTTCAAAGATACCCGGATGGTCTGACTATTTCCGGTCAGAATCCGAAGTGTAGATCGGTGCACACTCTAACGGCTGCTATTGCCCACAAACCATTGCGGTGGACGAGGATTCGGGTAGAACTACAAACACTGAAGTAAAAAGTGTTAAAAAAAGCCGTCCGTTAAGATGACGTGATAGTATGTCCCAAAGCTTGCCTAATCTTTTTGCTGCACACTCAAAAGTATATACTTTTTCTTCACAAAAAGAGTACATACTTTTAGGGCATAGTATAAGTAGGAGAATTGGACGCAGCATATGTCTTGCAGGTTAGTGTATTCGCTGCCATTCTCCGTATTAGAGAAGAAAACTCTAGTGACACAACTTCAGCTCAACTTTCCACAAAAGTAGAAGATGCATTCAGAGGGGCTGTTTACATGCATTTCATGCATTTTCTGTGATCGGATAGCTATTCGATCGTGAAAAGAGCAGGTTGCCCTCCGAAACGCATTCAAGATGGATTTGAATCCTGATCACTCAAACCACTCCCATACGAAACTGGACAAGTGTAAATGCATCTGGTTGTTGAAACCAGGCTACATGTCATGTTGTTTTAGTCATATATGACGACGCGCATCACCTCAGATGAGCAGCTGAGCGTCTATTCATGAAGCCAGCGCGCCGCAATCTATCGCAAATCAAAGTGAAAGTAAGTCGCTGACACTTAACACTACCATCTTCATTAAAAGTAAAGAAATGAAATGATCTTACCAGGCCTGTTGCCGCTCTCTCTTATTGCTGTCTTTGCTGATTTTGAAATTAGCCAATGATTAATAAAATGCAGCTCATATCTGTTGCTTTCGGTGACGTGCACTTCATTAAATCTGTATAAAGCGCAGGAATTGAAGATCAGATTAATATCCATTTTGCAAAAAACACATTTATGTGACCAGTTGTAATGGAATCGTTTTGATTAATCAGATAGCTATCCGATCTGAGAAAACGCATTGTGGCCAGGTTGTGGTTCATTCAAAACCTCAACGCAGACTCTACGTAAGACAAAGAAAATACAACTTCTGTCTGTCCAGTGCCAGGCGTCGGAATAAGACGAGAGTCAACATCGGGAAGCTTTCAACAAACGGAGAGATCTCTGGTCTTGCTCTATCGCTCAAACGGGTCCTATACGATAACTCATTGTTCACGAACGTGTTTCCATAATAATGCAATCATAAGTGGATACAGTAAGCACATAAAACAGTTCAACATGGAGATAGATGGAAACAAAAACCGAAGTTTTTGCTACTACCCCCATTTTCCCCTCACACACACACATAATTGTTTAATTTACTCGAATGCCTTTCCTTTCATATATTTTTAATGACTTGCAGATTTATAACTGTATTACCTCATTATGATTGTAGCAAAAGATGTGTGCCTGATGCTCCTTTGGTTATGAACAGCTGCAACGTGCGTGTATGTGTGTGTCGTATTTGTGTGTGTAAAAAAAATATTTTTTTTTTCTCAATATTACTTTATTTTTTTATTTTTAATCAAATAATGCTGCATGGGTAAGCATAAAAATGTTTACCAGCCCAAACATTTGAATGGTAGTGTATTTTACCAATAAAGGCTGATCAAGCCCATAGTCAAATCTTTATTCCAGGACAAGGGGGAAATGATTTAACATGGATAAAGCAACTGAAACAACTTTAAAGCAGTCAGAAGCACCACACTCAACAGATCATCTGTCATCCATGTCCTGCCCTTTTACAACGTTTCTCATCACCTTTTTTTTTCAGGTGGAGCCAATAACAGCTCAGACACTGAGAGCCTCCCTTCCTCACGCTCCTCTGATGACAGTAAGGTCAAAGAAGAGGGCTCTGACACGGCCCAAATCTGCACTCAACGCTACTTCCCTCTCCTCCTCATCCTCCACGGACAAGGACATGGCAGCTGTGGAGACGGGGCTGGATGAGAAGCCAAAAGTGGAGAGGGGAGAAGGGGAGCAGGTAGGAGTGAAGCAGGAAGTGAAGATTGAACCAGAGGAGGGTGGTAAGGAGTTGGCAGGAGAGGATAAGAAGCCTCCTGCCCTGGAGGTGGAGGAAGGCAAGAAAGAGGTCAAGAAGAAAGAGCACGGAGGAAAGAGCGGAGCTCACGACAGTCGACTCTCAGCGCCACATGCAGCGCCGATGAGGTGGAGGAGACTGAAAGCTCAGAAAAGAACAGGTGAGAGTGTGCATGTGTGTGTTTGGCAGTGAGAGTTGATTGGTTGCTTGGGTGGGGTCTGATGTGTTTTGTGGTTAAGGAGGCTGGGATTGTTGATTTGTCCTGTAGGACTTTATTTTTTTCCATGACACCAAACACTGCGTATGTTGGCCAAGTCAGGGGAAACATTACCCTTGCCAAACATAACAGAGCTAGAATTGTGTGTGTGTCTGTCTGGCTATCTTTTGTGTATTTAGCATTTTACATTTCCATACGATTACATGTGGAAAGTCTATATTTGTTTGTGTGGTGGGATGATGATTAAGTGTTTGTGGTTTTGTGGGTTCTGTTTACAAAGACAGTAAATAAGAGAGAATGAGGCTCTGACCATCTTAAGCAATATCACTTCTCACTCTCAACACAATGACGTCTCCTAGGCCGAGTTTGTTGAATTTCGCCCCATGATGGAGTGATCTCTTCTCCAGTTCAGAAACCACTGGACCTCAAACGCTCAAGCAGAGAGCGGCCGCCATACCTCCCATTGTGAGTATGCCAACATTCATCTGCTTCTCATCCTGCCGTTATTCATGTTCAGTCAATTGTGGTTTGAACTTCATAAGGTTTTTCTTAACACAAGCCATATCTGGCCAGATTACACAGATTAGCATCTTCTCTCCATGTTGCCATGGTTACTAAGGCTGTTTTTAATCCTATGAGATGCTAGTTTTCCACCTCTGCTCTTAGCTATTCAGATACTCATGATGAGTTTACAGAAGACTGAACAGTCTGAGCTCTGGCGAGAGGAGGGGTGTGGAAACTGATATGTGCTGTTTTAAGAGGAACTGTATTTTCCTCTTCTTTATTAGTCTGGATTTTTAAAGGGATGTATTTTTTCCCCTTGACCTCTACATGGCTCAAATGGGTTTGGTTGTTGCCGTCCATTTAAGATTTAATGTAAATTACCTCTGTCATAATTGACTAGCAGTTTTTTTTTTGCATGTGAGCACCACCCGCTCTGTTACTAAACTCAGTGATGTGGTTATTAGAGGTATGCAATATGTATTGTTTACAATAATATCATAATTGCTGTTTTAACAATGTGCAAGCTGACCTTATCGAGTATGTCACTCACTTTGAAAAAACAAAATCATACCTCTGATACTGAACAGTTTTCCTGTGTGATAGCCGGTTATAGCTCAGTTAGAATGCCCCAAAATGCCCATTTATGATCAAAAGTTTGCTAGCCCTAACCCATGATTGCAAATGTGGTATTGATTTTTATACAACAGTTCAATAAACAAGTTAATGTGCGAGTTACATTTTAGACTGCAATATTATCTGTTTTTGCTCTATTTCGCCAACGAAAAGAGTTCCAAACAAAGCCACTGCAAAATCATTACACTGTCCCCCAGAATTTTTCTTTAATCGGGTGAGTTAAAGGAGTAGTTCACTTTTCAAGAAACTTTTGCTGATAATTTACTCACCCCCATGTCATCCAAGATGTCCTTGTCTTTCTTTCTTCAGTCGAAAATAAATTAAGGTTTTTGATGAAAACATTCCAGCATTTTTCTCCATTTCAGAAGTCACTCCAATGGACTTCAGAGGGAACAAAAGACACTTTCAGTACAAACTGTTAAAAGAGCTTTAAACGTTTCTAGTATGATGAATAAGGGTCTTATCAAGCAAACGATCACTCATTTAAAACAAAAAACAAAGTTTAATTTTTATAAGCTCAAATGCTCGTCCTTGCTCTGCACTGCGATGCGCGCTTGTGACTCTCCTTATCGAACTCGTTCATCAAAATGAACAAATCTTTTTCAGTCAATTTGTTTGTTTCGTTCGTTGAATAAACCAAATGACTCGGAAAAAGATTGTTCATTTAGTGAACTACTCCTTTAATGATTTAATCACCCATTCATAGAGACAACTTTATTTTTAGGTGATGTAGTTTAATTTTACTTACTCAACGAGTAATATTAATTAACTACATGTACTTACTATAGAAATAACAGTAAATTATGCATAATTACAAGTAGGGTTGGGTATCGTTGGAATTTGAACGATTCTGATTCCGATTCCAATTCCTTGTTTCGATTCCGGTTCCTAACGATTCTCGATTCCGATTCTTTTAAGAGGCAGGGTCAAAAAAGTTTAGCTAACCTTGCTAACCAACGGTCTTTCTGAAGGAAATACTCCTTCTGTCACAAATACTCCTTTTGTCACAAATGTTGCATTTTGCAGAGATTTCATTATTTTTAGAAAAGTGAAGCCACACTTTGGACCGTCGACGTAAGCTACTCATGTTCGACTTGCACGGTTATGCCAACACTTCCGGTAGACGCTTCTTCGTTGGTGTTGTTCAGCGGTTTCATCTTCCGATGTTCGACCAACTGTGAATATTGAAACTAGGAATCGAAATTTAACTTTTGAACGATTCCGGAAAAACAAAAAGTTAGTCCCGGTTTCAATTGATACTCGATTGGAACTAATTACAAGCAACAAACTAATTACAAGCAACAAAACCAAAACCCAACCATAACTCTATTGTAAGTATGTGTTTTAACGTGTGACTATGTCACCTTAAATAAAGTGTTGCCAACAATTTAAAAGGTGGAAATATTGTCCGTTTTCCCCCAACCTCATAAATATTGCACACCCTTTGCGGTCATGTTTATATGCTTATAGTTATAGATATTGTTAACATTGTGTTTTTCTTAATGGCATGGTGTCTTTCTTAATGACTCCTCTTCCTTTTATTTTTGTTTTCCATGATATGTCACATTTAAGTAGATTAAAAACATGTACATGTCTTGTTTAATGGTTTATAGTAAGATATAAAATCATTTTGTCTTTGTGTGTAGATGCCAGAGGTGTCGAGTAGCAGGACGAGTAAACCGGCCTGGGTTGCTAGGGAAGCAGCAGGCTATGCCCCATGCTCTTGCGTTGTACCAGCAGCAGATTACCATGGCACATGAATCCTCCCAAGAGGCCAAGCAGCAGCAGTCACAGCCAACCAAATCTCAGCATTATCCAGGGGTCGGTGACTCAAACAGCCCACGGGTCAGGACTCGAAGCCCTGGTGTCTCTGACAGAGAGAGAGAAGGTAAGCTGCTCATGTTCCTTATCCCACATTATCCTTTTATCTGTTCCTTCAATCCGTTTCCCTCCTCAGTCTTATCAACCACCATTGTTTTCCTCGGTTGTGTCTACCCCACCAGTTAAGCAAGTTCTGATGTGTGTGTCTGTGCACATGTGAGTGGTATGGTTGTTGTATTTTTGAGTGCTGTGAAGAGCGTTGGTTGTAAATATAGAAAAAAAGGTGGTGTATTCAGTCAAGACCCGACCACAGTGAACAACCACCAACAGCAGTTCACCTTGTTACCTGACACATGCAGATCTGAAATGAATGCTGCCTTAGTAACAGGCTGATGTGCACATTAAACATTATTTGGCAAGTTTTCACAAGCAAACAGCTGTTTCAATGGGAATCTAATGGGTTTAAGTTCGTTACCTGGATTCGCTGCGTTAACCATAAAAACAATGCTTGGTTTAAAAGTGTGAGCTGTGCTTCATATATCGCTACACTATTGAACCTAGACAATCACCATTTTTGATAGCAAAATTTTGCTAATGTGACCACACCCAAACAGAAATCTTGTTTAGTTTCAATAAAATCTGGCATAACAAGTCTAATTATATTAAGATAAAAAAAAAAATGTTAAACAGTTTTTTACATTTTATTTCAGGATTCTTTGATGAATAGAAAGTTCAAAGAACAGCATTTATTTAATTCAGAATCTTTTCTAACATTATAAATGTCTTTACTGTAACTTTTGATCAGTGTAACTCATCCTTGATGAATAGAAGTATTGATTTCTTATTTATTTCCCCCCAAAATAAAATACAAATTCTTACTGACCCCAAACTTTTTAAAGGGTAGTGTTTAATGTAACAAAAGCTTTCCATTTCAGATAAAAGCTGTTCTTTTGAACTTTCTATTCATCAAAGAATCCTGAAATAAAAATGTAAAAAACTGTTTTCAACATGGATAATAATCATACATGTTTTTGGAGCATAAAATCATCATATTAGAGTGATTTGTGAAGGATCATGTGACTCTGAAGACTGGAGTAATGATGCTGAAAATTCAGCTTTTTTTCAGAGGAATAAATTACATTTTAATATATATTAACATAAAAAAGTCATTTTAAATTGTCATAATATTTCACAATATTACTGTGTTTTTTTGTGTATTTTTTATCAAAAAATTGCAGCCTTGGTGAGCAGAAGAGACTTCTTTTAAAAACATTAAAAAATCTTACCGATCTTAAACTTTTGATTCGGTAGTGTATATATTTAAGAAATATTTGCATGTATATACTTTATATATATTTATACAAAATTAATATTATACATAAATATAAATATTTGATATATTAACAAATTTTTCTTAGATATATGCATGCATATGTGTATTTATATGTACAAAATAATTATACACACTACACACACATATTATGTAAACACAAGCTTTTCAAAAATCGTTTCACAGCCCTAGTTTAAACCTTATAATAACATTGCTAGTCTTTACTTCTCGCAGTACACAAAATTAGGGATGTACAATATATGTGTGATCATATTAGTATGATCTAAGAGAAGTTATTCAAATTTTTACAATGTCCATCAGGAATTACTTTGTATTTATTACACTGCTCTTCGGCACACTTGAGTCTAAAAAATCAGTTGCAGGATTCTGCTGTCAAATAAAGTCCAAATAAATTTCCATAGCTTTGCTAAGTCTCGTGTATCACTCTAGGCCTCTTTCAAAGTAAAAAAAACAAAACAAACTGGGCATTATCCTTTTTTTACTTTGGTTTTCTGCGTATTCTTTATTTAAATGCATCCCTTTAAGAGTGCAGACACATTGGTGTAGATTTGTAATATTGACCAGACCGTAACATGAAAATGTCGGTAAGATTATCTCAGCTCAGTATCACTACTACACGCCATAAATAGGAGTCCTCAACAGGGAAATTTCACTTCATTACGCAAATATGGTTGTGGTGGTGTTAAATGTGGGCACTAAGTTAAGTCACAAAACTGCTCCTTTTGAGAACTTGGAGAGAAAGAGAGTCTTGGGTCATGGCCTTGTGATGAGCTGCAGTGTGTCTGTCCCTGCAGAGCTGGAGTGGAACGAGAGATGGCTTCAGGCTCTGCTACATGGATTACGTAGGTTTACACACCACACGCGCATACTCACACACTGTTAGATCAGACTCTAATCAAGCGTTGTGTTGATTTCTAGGGAGTGTGAATGATTCGCAGATGTGTTTGCATGCCGCTGACGCTCGCAGATTCCAGCTTACAGTGTTGATGAGCCTTATGATGAGTGGAATAACTGCTATCTGTGTGTTTTCACACTGGAGATGCTGCTTTTGATGCAGGGGTTGTGATGATGATTTGAGCTTTGTCGTTTCACCTTCGCCAAAAAAGAGTGACAGACTGCTATCCAGAAATCATCTGTTTGACAGTCATCTTTGTACGTTTTTGTGCATGTGTGCAGATAAATCCCAGGGCGTTCTCTCCCTCTTGCGGACGGTAAAAAGATTCCCGGAGCTGATGACATTCGGGCAGTTGGTCTCAGGCCGACCAGTGATGTCACCGTACCAGCTCTCGCCCAGAGACATGGCCAAATTCAGCCATGAACAGATGCTACACTACAATCCCTGTAAGACAATATTGCCCTGTCTAAAGTCCCACAAATATAATTTATTTATTTCAGATAATATTCTATAATAAAAATAAATATTTTGTCTTAATACAATGTAATAAGATATTAACTGAAAAATATGTTTAATTTAAATGTAATATTAGTTGTTAATATTATTAACCCTTGTGCATCCTTATGGACATTTTTGTCCTTTTCAGTTTTGTTTTTTTGATCACTTTGCCTGTGTTAAAGCTAACTGCAAAAAACTTGGCACAGGTGTGTATTTTTATTGGAATTTTACTATTTCACTGTCATTTTCTTAAAAAAAAATATTTTTTGCATTATGTACAAAAAATACTCCCTCTCAGCACCTTTTGGACAAAAATGTCCCCATTGAAACCCATTAAAACTGCCATTTTTAATCCCCAGTTCAGTTAACTATAAAATTATGCAATCTTTGTTAAGAGGCTTTCATTCTGATGGCAAGGCTTCAAAATTTTATTTTTTACTATTTTTTTTATCAGATGGTGCCATTTTTTTTAAGTTTGGCCTATAAAACAAATATCGCTTCATTCCTGTTTTCTGCTTCGGCATATTATAGAGCCAACTGGATAAATTATGCAACAATATTTGTGTGGGTGTGTTGGTATGGATGTCAGAGTAAGGTTAGTATGTGTGTTATAAAAAAAATATGTGTGTGTGTGTAATACTGAGAGAGAAAAACTGCAAATAACAAGGAAAATATGTTACTATGCCCAAACAAACTGTTACCGAAAGCTCATTTTTTTTAGATATCATCCTCAAATTTGGAACACAACCGATTTAGATTTATGGCTTTGATTTTATTGCAGTTTTGACTTTGAGTTCAACCTGATTTATAAATATATCATTTATATAAAATATTTTTTATAAATAAATTTTCATAAACTTTATTTTTGGATTTACTTTTAATTTACTTTTAACCTTTTAACCTTTTTTTGGATTTACTTACTATTTTTTATGACAGTTTTTTTGACATGGACATTTTTGTCCTTTTTTACCTGTGTAACTTTTTTTAATTGATGTACAAGGGTTAAGACAAATTGCAGCAAAGATATAATAACCTGACTGAAAACCATTTTCTTTTTTTAAATGAAAATACTAACATGCCTAAAACTTTTGCTCAATACTGTATTTTTTTTAATCGCTCTCCTTTCAGCATTGGCTCCCACTCTCACAGCCACAGGAGAGAATGGCTGCAGTGCGGCCTCTACATATCCCAGAACCCCCTCCTTCTCATCTCCTCTGCCAAACCTGGCGGCTCTATCACGCAGGTAAGAGCAGCACTTAATCTCTCACAGTAGCAATGTTCTTTTGATGTGGTATTACTGGGACCAATCATTAATATTATGTACAGTGCATTCAAAGTGTTTTAATAGCATTTTAATATGTACATGCTGGTGTTAATGTTGTTTTGTATTGTAGGGTACTCCAGTGCAAATTGCACAACCCATCTCATGGCTCGGACCATGGGAAAATCCCAGCACCAGGATCCATGGGTCTCTCCTGGATGGACCAGAGGAAAAATGGGTGAGTGCGAAGTCGTAAGTGCGAGCAATCATAAGTCAGCTATCCGTTTTCCATGTCCAACGTGTCCTTCTGTCTCCTTAGGAGGGTTTCCAGTGGTTAAACAAGAGCAGTTGTCTCCACGTAGCTCCTCTCAGGCTGAGAATCTCTCCACACAGGACAGTGCTGCATCACGGGGTGAGTTTGGGACAAGTCATCTCATTTCAGTATTGGTTCAAAGAGATTAAAATGCAGAAATAGGGCTTGTACCGCAAATAGATTGAAAACAGTATTAACTCTCTCTCACAGGTCCCATGCCAGCTGTTCAGGGTGGCAGCATCACAAAGGGCATCCCTGGCACACGTGTGCACCAAGAGCCTCCCACATATCATATAGAGGAGGTCTCTATCACTCAGGTAGGAAGCTTCCCTCCCTATAAGAGCCGTTTCAGTTCATTTTGTCAAAACAGAGGTGGCACTGAAAGTTTTCCAAAATCTGATTTTGCAGCTGCAACATTTCTTTGACTAATCAAAAATGTATTTACAACCAATTGAGTGCAACTTTACACACACAGTCAGCTCAGATAAATGGCTTTTCAACTATCAAATGGAACAGGCAGTTTGCGTTCACAGCCATACCACGCCATATTATGACATAACTGGTAATCAGTTGCCATAACAACAGGTACACAGCGTACAATTCTGTTCTCTCCTTTTATTGATGTGTTTACACATCTCATCGCAGCCTGATGTTACTGACCACTCGAACACACACTCAATGTGCCAACTGACCTACTGTGTGCGCATTTACATGCTCACGCAAATCAGAATGCTGTTGAGCGAGCGTTCAATCAGACCGAGGTCAAGTAAGTCTGTAGAGATAAGCTCTCGGGTTTATCTCTGACATTTGCAAGAGTTATTGGAAGATAGGGAGCCATTGTCTACCTGATAAAGGCACTGAGTCATATGCAGCTGTATGAAACATGTTTTTTTAACTAGTATGCATGAAGCTAAAACATCATCCAGACTTCCAAAGCAAAGGTCAAACCTTTAAAAATAATTTGTCCTGCTGTGATTTCTTGCAAGCACACTTGAAAAGTTTCCAGCCTATATTTCTGAAGCACATTTTAGCATCCGTTTTTTCCGTATTGTAACCTAAAAATACAATTGTTATGAAATACCAGAGACAAAAGTGCTTGCTGCTTTGAATTTTCTGATCTCACAACACAAGGTTCAAACCAGGTCAGACTTGAGGAAGTCTCACCCTCCTATGTGCATTGTTGTCTTGTACTCGTTTTCTGTACAAATAATAATGAAAGTATTTTAAAGTATTCATGGTTGTTCTATATAAGTATACATTTAAGACAACATCAAATAAATTGAATTATAGTATTCATATAGCCGTGTTTCTACCACAGGAACTTTCCCTAGGAACTAGGAACTTTGGGGTGGTGCTTGGTGTGTTTACACCGCAGGAACCAGGTCAAATGAAGTTCCGGGTAAAAACTCCTCTCCTGGAACCGGGTACTTTAGTACGCGGTGTAAACGCAGTAAGCAAGTGGTCTGGGGGAAAAAAGTTCCTGTGAAAACAGTTCCGGGGACAAATAGTTCCTGGTAATTGCGGTGGAAACGCGGCTTATCTTAGTAAATTTCCATAATTTTATGGTAAATAATTCATCATTCCATGTCAAAAGTAAAAAAGTTTTCATATTTTTTAAAATACTTTCTGTACCTCTAAAATTGTTGTTTTGCTTATTGTTGATTTCCAATGTTCTCCCACCATGTGGGCATTAAAGTCACTGAAATATAATTGGACACTTTTAATTAAATAATGCAGTGTGTTTATTTATATATATATATATATATATATATATATTAGGGCTGTCAGTTTAACGCGTTATTATCGGCGTTAACGCAAACCCATTTTAACGGCGTTAATTTTTTTATCGCGCGATTAACGGTTTTTTTAACGGTCTTGTCCTAGCAAACTTTGTACTTTTTTCACATGCTTTTGCAACAGGACGGCATGCGTCCTGAATCCTGATCCATTTCGGCGTCTCGCGCTCGTCATCCACTCAAAGCCGGCTCGCAAGCCCAAATGAGTGTGTGCGTCGTGCCTGTTGTTTTGTTATACGGTCTAGCTAGATCCGCTTGCGCTTTGGTCGAAGAAGCAACAAAACGTTTTGTGCCGCACACACTCGTTTCGGCTTGCGAGCCGGCCAAATAGTAACGTTACGTTTTGAGTGGATGACGAGCGCGAGACGCCGGATCTGTGTGTTTTGTCGTTGTGAACTGAGCTATCATCATCGCAGCACGTCCAGTCTGAAACACCACTTGATGATGGCCAAGCAAACACACACACACACAGATGATGCGAATTCTCCACCCCCTCGCCAATATCAGGACCTCGTCAGTATTTCTTTCACCCTTTTATTGATAGACAGTGTTACATTGTGTGAGAGATTATTGGTATGTTAGTGTGAAATTGAACACTATTCCAATGTTATTTTCAATAATAATAATAAAAAAACATTTGCACTAAACAAGCCAATCCACTTTCCCATGTTGATAAGAGCATTAAAATGAGAAAAAATTATGTAACAAAAAGAAATCAAAAGACATTTAGAAAAATGTGCGATTAATCGCGAGTTAACTATGACATTAATGCGATTAATCACGATTAAATATTTTAATCGTTTGACAGCACTTATATATATATATAAACGTTTAAATATAGTTCTTGTGTCCTATTGTATTTCATTCAAAAAACATTAACTTCCCCTCCCCCTTTGCAACAACTCTTCTCTGGTGATGTGTGCACCGATGCAAAGACTGGGAAATAATCCCTCCCTTCCATCAACCTGTTATTATAATAAACAATTGCAGCAATTAGCAAGCAGCAACCTTCCCATCTTTTTCAAGAAGTTGTCTCGCTTGGATATACAGCCCAAACATGCAAGAACTAGAGATGATCGCGACTTCGTTTAATGGTGAATTTAAACAAAGCATTTTCTTTCATCTGTTTCAGGGCACTCCTGCAGATGTTTTGTATAAGGGCACAATAACCCGTCTAATCACTGAGGACAGCCCCAGCAGAGAAAGAAGCAGAGAAGACACTCCTTCTAAGGGGCACGTAGTCTACGAAGGCATCAGTGGACACATCCTTTCATTTGACCGTAAGTGTACACAACATACCTGCAAACTTGTCGCTTTACGGTGAAAATCGCGTTTTCTTGGTCAATGGGTCATTTACGTGAATCACGTGAGAACCGGAGAGTTTTTTATTTGGGGGTGGAGGGGGGTTAGTGGGCAGAGACAAGGCGCGCAAATCGGAACAGTGGAGACATAAAAACATCCGCTCATTTTGTTCATACAGGACAACGTTCAGTCTGCAGAGTGTTTACTTATATTTGTGTAGGCCTATACTTGCATTAAAACACAGTTTTAAGAGCAAAACATATGTATCCAACCCCTGTTTGAAACAGTCCGTGTGTTGTAAGCGTCTCCCAGATGAAGAATAGGAAAGACAGTGCAAACAAACTGGTAGTTCCACGAGTCCTTTTATAGTTGCTTTCTTTCAGTTAAGCACACTGTTCACATACATGTCGAAAGCGCGGTTGTTAACAGGTTGAAGAAAACACTCTGTAAAACGCGTACAAATCAAAGTGGGAGTAAACGCATTATAAAACAACCCGCGATAGATCGTCATCTTCCTCTTTGCGCAAGCATTCTCTCACTGAGAGCGTGCGCGCGGCGCGCTCACATAACAACATCACGCGTACAATAACGAACGCCATAGAAGAAGTCATCTTAAAGGCATATCAACATGTCATGAACACTACTGAACACTAAGTGGCCGTTACAGAGTTACATTGGTTTTCTTGTCCTCAAAACAGAGCACTAATCTGTTTATTTTCAAGTGTCTGTAGTATTATTTTATATGGAATTATTGATAATTCTGATGAGAATACAGTTAGGGTTAATTAAAATGAAGGAAAACAAATATATTGATCTGAAATATAGCAAATTAACTTTAAATAAATTCAGGTAAAATTACCAAACATATCTCAAAATCTTTTTGTCTTTTTATTAGTTTAATTAATGAACTAATTATATGAAACTACTATCAGTGCACTATAAATAAACTGGTTTTATGCCTTTATTAATAAAACGTATTTAAAACATACAAGGCTTAAGACATTTATAAAAATGGCTTATATATGCCCGCCCCCGGCCCACTGTCACCTTTTTTCGCTGAGGAGTTTGCAGGTATGACACAAACATTACACTAACTTTAGTGATAAAGGCAGAACTAGTTTCAAACTATTGTGTGTGTTTGATCACACAGGGGGTCCAAATTCTAAGGAAGAGAGTCGTGGGGACATGGGTGGGCTGAAAAGGTCCTACGAGATGATGGATGTTGGCATGTCTCGTGTGCCACCCATCAGAGACTCACTATCTGCCTCTGAAGGTAAGCATAACTTTCTTTTTTTTTTTTTCCCTTTTTGCCAGTTTACTTTCCTTCACCTGCTTTTTCTCTGTGCTGCAGGTTTGATCAGTCGAGCAATGCCTCATGATCGTGACAGTCCTCATCTACATCACATCCGTGGATCCATATCCCAAGGTCAGCGCTGATCTCAGAAACACAGGTCACAGCCTCGACTGACCACCTTTAGCTTGAGATGGTCATTGTCTTAATTCTCTCTTTCTCTCTCAGGAATCCGCGGGATGACTGTCAGCGTCAAAACGTTAAACTGATGAAAAGAGAGGGCTCTCCATCACCCCGTGGCCCTGGTCATCCCACTGATTCTCTTAAGTCACGCTCTCATGAGAGTATGGTACCCACTGTTAAAGAAGGAGGACGCTCCATCCACCTGATCCCTCCTGAGGGGGTCGTGATAGGCAAGCCCAAAGAGGGCTCAATCACCCAGGTGACTTATAATTCTGACTTTGACATGTTTTACTTGTTGTGGTGGAAAATCTCACAAATTAATTTAAATATGGTAAAATTCTGAAAGTACTACACTTTCATTGCACGTTTCCGATCATAATAGGCTTGGATTGATCCGAGAAGTCTTGCTTTGGTATCTTGGTATTGATACGTTGCCTTTGGCAGCTGATGTAATTAAGCCAAGGCTTTAAATACTGATATTTTCTCACTGAATGTGTTTTCTACAGGGCACCCCTCTGAAACAAGAGCCCGTCGGCTCATCCAAGCGACATGACGTGCGCTCCATCATCGCCAGCTCTCCTCGGCCTTACTCCCGGATTGCCCCCTCATCTTGAGCTCAGGCCTGAGCACAGAGGGTCTGACAGGGCCCGCTATGAGGAGGTGGGGAGCAAATCCCGACCCAGTGCTGTGGTTAGCACCCCCAGCTCTCTGTCCCGTGCCTCTCCACTGACCATGAGTGGAGAGCAAAGCAGCAGATCCCACCACAGTCCAGTGGGCTATGAAGATCACAAAAGATCTGGTTATCCCCCACCCTCACACAGAGCCTCTCCACTGTCCGGCAGAGAAAGCTCACAGCGTGCACATGAAGGTATCATGTTCTACCAGTCAATGGCATTTAGTAGCTGGTGTGAGTTTTATGAGGTTTTAAAAATTGTTGCTCTGTGTCTTAGGCTCTAATAAGGCCCAGCAGCAGGAGAGAAAGTCTACTCCCACCCTCGAGATATGAGCTCCACTAAGTCTCCACTTACGGTGGGTGAGCACACTGCGTCTTTGGCCTACGAGAGGATCCTGCAGGGGCTGGGAACAGATATGTACCGTGGCCAGATACCTCTACAATTTGACCCTGCAACTCTGCCCAGGGGCATCCCAATTGACCCAGGTATTGCACACATTTGCAATTTAGAAGTACAAATGACAGGGAATTTTAAAAGGCATGTAAAATCTTAAAGGTGCTGTATGTATTTTTTAGCGGCCTCTATCGGTGATGTTTCAGATTGCAACCAATTTTTACACTCATGGTACACCGCCACACTAAGACTTTCACCAGAGAAAGCATCACAAAACATGCTGGAAACTCATGTAAACTCCCACTGCAACGTTACAATAGGCTACTATCAGCTTGATGTTGAACTAATGCTCCATGCTCGTACCATGATAATGTTACATTTGTGTATATAATGTACATATTATTGTGTAAGATAATGCGGCTCAAATGACTTTATTCACTGATGCATTTATCATTCCTGTTTTGCACTCGTGCAAAGCGGGCTTTTTCCCTCCACAGACGCACGTCGGTAAACTAGGGAATGAACTTGCGCTTCCTGGGCGGGCAGAAAAAACTGGTCTAAAGTCAGTGGCGCGTTGTGCGTATATTCAGATGCTATTTTAAGCACGTATGCTTGGCCATAATACAGAGTGTGAACAACGCGCATACACCGTAGATGATTCTCTGATCAACACAGATGCATTTTACTTTTTGCAAATGATACATTGTTATAAGGAAAAATATATAAACATGAGGGAAATCATTGTTGTGTCCATGACGATGGGAAAAATAGGCATAAAGCTTACACATTTACCCAAATTATTATATGCATGTTTAACCCGAAGCTAATCTGGGTGGGTTTGTCCCATCCCCAATGTCACTTCTCTTTCTTTTCACGGCCCTGACGAGAACATGGATCTCCTCCGCTGTGAACCGATCTGAAGCGCGCGGTAAATGTGCCGTTTTAATCAGGGATGTGCACGATATTCAAATTTTCGAATATTCGATATGTAATCATTATTCGAAAAATAAAATACTATTCGAATTTTGAATACGTTGCTTTGCTGGCGCGTAAATGCAGTGAGTCCATGATAAATCCTAAAGAACTAACTCGCAGTTACAATTAAATGCTCTGGATGGCGCTGTGGAGTGTGTTAACAAGTTGTCTGTATTTGATCACATAATGGTGTTGTTGCCTCGGCGAAAGTTCGGGAATAAACATTACTTGGAAAAGGATCTTACTAAACGGAATGACTTTTGATCAAATTAACATTAATTAATCTGAGTTATGATATCATCACCATGAGAAATCACATGAAAATCCAAACAGTCCAAATGAGGAAAGACAGCTGTTCATCACTGCATCACAACTGCAGGTCAGCGCAAGCTGGACCCGCGTGATCAAAGATGTTAACTTATCTAATAGCAAAATGATTTTGAGACACACTTATTTTAAGTTTCGTTGGGGAGAACGGATCTAAGAACAGAAGATGCAAAGTGCTGTTAGAAACACCGTTCTCTGAAACGTCTGTCAGCGCGGCATCTTTTCTCACTCGAGCATATAAAGTGCTGGCGTCCGGCGACGCCCTGCATGTAATGTTAGATATTATTGTTTTCTCAGACATAAACGCTGAAACAATATAAACACGATAATCAGTCATTTGCTGACTCGTGTGTATAGGTGTGCGTTCTGTACGATATCTATGAATCTGCTTTATTAGGGTTTTTTTCCCTCGCGCTGCTTGAGCATGCTTTTAATAATGCTTTTTTATATATATATTTTGTTTATCTCATAGGCCTACTGTTTAATGTTTTCAACTAAAAGAAAACTTTAATTACTATTGTAAGCTTGTTGTGTATTGCCTAATTGTAAGCTTGTCCAGAAATGGTGACAAAACGTAAAAAAAACTTAAAATAACGCCTTTTACGTTAAACATAATTTAAATAAGCGCAATATCTGAATATTCGATTTCTATGAGCCCGAATATTCGAAATGCAATATTTTAGAAAAATGCCCATCCCTAGTTTTAATAGTATTGCGCCACGGAACAAGCGCACCACGTTCATCATGCTCTTAAAGGGAATCTGATATGATGCTCTTATTGGTTTGTTTCCCATTACGCCCAAACCACACCTATGAATAATGAAGCTACTTCAGACCAACCCCTTTTAGATTTGTGCCAGGCGCAAGAGTCATTTATCCCGGTTAAATAGCAACAGCGCCGGGATTACGCCCACAAAGTTACTTGCGCTTTGACACTTGCGTTTTCAGATCGTTAAAATAGGGCCCAATGTACTTTTGTACATTTTTTCCAACCGCTCACTAACTTTTCGTGTATCTTTCACAATCAGCAATGTCAACATAGGTGAATGTATAATATGATAATGAAAACGGTAACATTACTATACTGAACATGTCTGGAAATGTGTATAAACAATATGATAGTAGTGGGATGAGTGACGTTAGACAGTAGATCTAGTACATAAAATAAAAGTTAAATCCTAAAGCAACTACTTTTTGTTATACCTGGAACAGTCTTTTGGAACAGTCAAATTAATTTCATGTCTCATATATGTTGGAGTTTACCTCGCTATTTCATTACAGTTTACCATTATTTATTTCAGCATATCTGAAAACTTGTAATTTATCACAATAAAAATAGCAGAGGTCTCTCCATAATTCAAAGCGCTCTGCTGATGTTGATCCGTGTTTTCATCCGTGTTTTAGCACAAATGTTTTTAACATTAACAATTAAAAAACATGTTTCCCGAGTACCAAATTAGTATTATAATGATTTCTGAAACATCATGTGACACTAAAGTCTGGACCAAT
The DNA here is from genome assembly GCA_030378365.1 of Hybognathus amarus. Lineage (NCBI taxonomy): Eukaryota > Metazoa > Chordata > Actinopteri > Cypriniformes > Leuciscidae > Hybognathus > Hybognathus amarus. The sequence continues at coordinate 101,484 of JAQIUQ010007154.1, forward strand.
GGCTGCTGAAAATTCATTATTCATTAATTTGAATATATCATCTATTATGTAGGGCTGAAGCATGTTATTAATATTAGAATATGATATGTTGTGTGTGCACGTGAGGTGCCTACGCGATTGTGGTTCAGGTTTGTGATATTTGGGAATGTTCCTTTTGTTTATGCTGTTATATTTGGCATATAAAGCTAAAGCCCTGGGAAATTACTTGGCCGTACGCCCAATTTTCCTTCATACGTTTATTTCATAAATGAGGCCCACTGTCTTTTCTACATTAATTTTGAGATAAAAATGTGAAGGTATTACAACATAAAAATATATTAAAAACTTGAATGGTATGCTTGACTAATCACAATTAATTGCAGAAAAATGTGCGATTTAATTATTTAAAAAAATTATCTATTGACAACACTAATATATGTAATGTAGTGTCTCTGTTTGACTTTCTGTTTATTGTCTCCACTGCAGCGTATTACCTGCCCCGTCACCTGGCCCCCGCTCCTGGCTACCCTCACCCCTATCCACCCTATCTGATCAGAGGTTTTCCTGAAACAGCAGCTTTGGAGAACCGACAAACGCTCTTCAATGACTACATTACCTCCCAGCAAATGCACCAGTGGCCCGCTGCTGCTGCCATGGCTGCCCAGAGACCTGACCTGCTCAGAGGCCTCACCCTCGAGAACAGTCCCTGAAACTACTCACCCACACCCAGAGGTGAGGGGTCCTCAAAGCAGCCAAAGCTTTTGTCCTTCACATAATCTAAGTCCTCATCAAGCACAATTTAAGTAATAAATTCACTGAGAAGTACGTGAGAGTTCAGTAAACGATGAGGAATTCAGTTTTTGGAGTAAGTATTCCTATAAGTTAGTGACCTGGTGGAAGCTTTCGTGTAGCTGAATACAGAAATAGGCACTGATGTGTACATTTGGGCAGTCATATTAAATATTATATGTTATATTAACATATGATTGTCTGAGACACGGTTCATTTTGTTTACTGTGTATTTGCAGGAACATCTGCGTCTCCCATGGATCGTCTCCCATACATCCCAGGATCCTCTCCTGGTTTCCCCGGCGGAGCCTACAACACCTCTCCCATCTCACCAGGTAGAGAGCAGTACACTCACTCAAACACACCACATGGTGATTTAAAAACAAGTGTTTTGGTAAAAGTGCTATTTACTTCACTTCATAATTGTATTGTCTCTTAACAGTGGGAGCCTCTCACATGAGCAAGATGCAAGGCAGTTTGACGTCTTCGGAAGAGACGGGAACGAGAGAGGGAGAGAGAAAGAGAGCGCGAAGAGAGAGGGATCGGAGAGAGAGCGAGAGAGGGACAGGGAGCGGAGACCGAGAGAGAGAGCGTGAGAAAGATCGGACAGAGAAAGAGACAAGTCCCTCGGTCATGGTAACGTGGAGCACGCCCCTATATGGAGACCAGGTGGGCGCCCTTACCGCCTTCATTTTTAATGTGTAAAGCCACTTTCTGGAATACGTTTAATGCTTTTTTTTATTGTCTACATTTGGGGGCTTTTCTCAACATAATGTTTTTATATGGGATTAATTGTAATAATTTTTTGGAAGATTTTATAATGAATTTGATACATCATTAATTAATTTACAGCTGATTTACATTAATTATTTTATTTCAGCTTTATTTAAAGTACCCGAAAAATATTTTCAATCTGTTTTATTGATAAATAAAACCTCAAAATGATATACAGCTGTAGATATCATTTAATTAGTGTTGAGTTGTTCAGTGTGCTAGTGCTCAGTAGTCAGTATGCAGACCATTATTGCTAAACGCCCAAACATTGTGTCCAAACAGGAGCTCCTGAACAATTGTGCGGCAGCAGCAGCAGTTCTCGTCCCCCTTCTCATCCATTCATCGGTCACCAGTCGTCCCCGCTCTCCCCGTCCCCAGGACAACCTGCAGCAGAGACCCAGTGTCCTGCACAACACCAGCTCAAAGAACCTTACCAACTCTGAGCACAACAGTCCCTCTGTGCTGCGGTAAGTCTCTATCCCTCATACTGCAGATGGTCAATCTAACGAGATAAACATGATGAAGCTGGCTTAAATTGTTTATCTTTACCTTTCTTTAGGCCACCAGGTTCTGCTCGCTACCAAGGCTTTAGTGGGCACCTCCAGAGGTCTGGTTCTACCCGGCGAGGGTTACCCATCTGGTACGGACCCAAACGCTGAAAGACTCGAGCAGAGATGGGGGCAAAAGCCATGGAAGAGGAGGTCTCTCCAAACATCAGGACCTTTCATCCAAGTCTGACCCCAAGCTGGCTAGTCCTGGTGGGGCATACTCATACAGCCAGGCCCCTGGTTCCCACCACGGGCTCTCCACGAGTCGAGGGCACCCCTTGCTGGCTCCCGGAAAGCAACAGCGGCGGCAGTTCCATGCCGTCCCGCGGCGGGCTGGTCTCAGCAGCGCGTCAAGTAGGGAAAAGACTCAAAAAGTGATGTCCATACAGGAACACGAACTTCGAGCACTCGGTAAGACCACCATGACAGCGGCCAACTTCATAAACGCGATAATCATGCATCAAATTTCTTGTGATGCGGCGATGCCAGAGACTGGTGCGCTCGCGACCAACGGCACCTGTGATGGTAAGACGCTCTCGGACCTTTGGGCCGTTACGCCACTTCCCCCCTTCCCATCCTTCCTGTTCTCTACCAATCCACCCAAAGCCTTTCCATCCCTCTACCCGTCTACCCTTCCTGTGCCCCTGCCCCATCCCCGCCCTCGACGTCTGTGGCCTAGTGCACGCTTGTGGTGGTTGGCATTGATCAGAATCAACCCAATTTACATAATTTTTTCGGTTTGGTTCATTATTGTTTACTTTGAATATGCTTCTACTCTTTGCTTTTTATTTATTTTTTTGGCATCTGAAGCATTGCTTAAAGACCACCAAAGGTTTTCCTCCCCATTTTGTGTCACCTAAACTCATTGGACCTTTTGCCAAAACATCATTTTGGGAGATTCTGCACGTTTCGGTCCAAACTTCCAGAGTTTTTAACATATTGAAACTCATTAAACGATTAGAGCTTCTGTTCTGAAATCGGCCACAGGCGTAATGACTTAGGTGAACTGATAATTCACTCTATCCCCTAACGGTCCAGAATGACGTGTCTGGAGAAAAGCTTTTCTAGACCAGAGAGAGATCCTGAGGTGAACTTTAAGAGCTCATTCATTCAACAGTGACGTGGTCGTTCATTGTTTCATAGCTTCCTTATTGGTTTGCCTCTTGTGTTCCCCATCTTCTTTTTTTCTTCAATTTGAGGAACATTTCTAATAGCTCTTGGTGTTTGCTTCCTGTTTCATTTCCTGTTCTGGAGGGAGGGCACCCTGGCACTATGACAGTTTGATAGCTACATTAAGCAAACAATTACACAAGTTACAGTGAAAAAGGGTCAAGATGGACCTGGAGCTAAAAGAGTTTCAAAGTGTTTGGTTCCTAACTGTTGTTGAACACCTGCAATCTTTTGCCATGCAGAACATGTTACTAAATTATATTTAACTGAATCTACAGGAGAAATTTTGTGAGCTTTGCTGTCTGAAATGAATGTGAAACTTCAATTCACATATAAATGACTCTTATGCCTGGTTCAGATTACACGACTTTTGGCATGATCCGTTTGATGTAGGGTGTCCTGGGATTCGTAAACGACAACTGGCGTCCGAGACGCAAGATTCGATCGCATGATCTCGATAGTGTGTCATAGTGGCGACAACCTGCACGTCAGCATGCTGCGAAGCTTCACGCAACACAAAGACCAGCATGTTTAATCTTTTTTTAACGGCCATCCATGATGGTTCCATCACATCTACTGAGGTTGACCAATAGGAGCACAAGCTTTCCGCAAACAACTTTCAAAAATGGTGAAACGAAGAGAGAATACTATGGTGCTAACTTTTTAAACTAAAAGTAAAAATATATAGGAAAACAATACTTTACCTCAAGTTCTCTTTGGAGGATTGACAGCCAGTACTGCTCCTCTTTCGAGCAGGAGTTCTCAAGTCTCACGCACTGGCCGTGAGACACACGCAATTCAACCAGTCCACACGCTCACACGCCACATCGTAGTTCCACACTGAAAAGGCAATGCCCGAGCAATCCAGGAACGTGTGTCCATTGTCGGGTTTTCTCTTTTTCTTTCTTTCTGAACACAGGACAGCCAATACAACACTCACTGCTTCATCCATTGTTTGTTTACGTTCGTCTTCCAGAAGTCACTCGCTGACTAGTTTCACCTTCTCATATGACATCACGCGCCGTTAAAGACGGCATGCGATGACTGGTCAGGACTGTCCACGACAATATTTTAGGATTCAAAATCGCATTATCTGACACAATGACTATCGTAAACAGACAAAAAAAATAAAACGTGTAATCTGAACCAGGCATTATGGGCCTTCTTTTTTTAAGGTTTCAGTTCTAAACCTCAAAACTCTCACGCATTGAACACACAAGTCAGGTTATTGATTTAAGTACACACTGTCTCAAAATTTTGGGGTTAGTTGAGATTTTTTTTCTGGATTTACTTTTAGGAGACATTAAATTGATCAAAAAAGACTTGTGAAGAATTATGGTTTCAACAGAATTATTAAGCAGCACAAATGTTTTCAGCAAGAGCATTCTCTTTTGAACTGTATAGTTAGGATCATATTTATGAAAGGTAATTTCTGCAAAAATCCTAAAAGAATCGCCAATTATCTGATTCTGATTCCATGTAATAATTCCAAAATCATTCGTTTGTGATTAACATCCCTGCATTTAACTGATGTTGAATATTGATTTAATTTATTTTGTGTTATGTAGTTAGGACCCCTTTTATACTGTATTTGTTAGATGTTCCCAAAACTACTATAAGTATCATGAACCAGAATCAGACCTCAATCTTTCTTTTGTAAAGATAAGTCTGCGTAGTGTGGAGTACAGCTGCAGGAAAAAGGAAAATGTCTTTGACCTGACTTCTGGTAATTCAAGCAGATGTATTCACCTCTCCTACCTTCACAGCTCATTTTAAACACACATCTTGCTTCTGTTTTATCGTTGTATTTTTGTTCTCAAGCATTCAATCGGCACAGAGCTTCGCTGACAGTCCGATGCCTCATTAATGTTGGCTTGCATCTCTGAACACACACTATGAGCAAGTCATTGAGTAATCCCAGAGCCTGTATGTGACGCACCGCTTTTACACCCGCATCTGCTCTTACCCTCAGAGTGCTCCAGAGCTTCTGCCACACCATACTCAACTACACTTTCATGTCTTCTTCTCCACCTCTGTGCTTCTCTGTCCCTCTCTGCAGCTCACAGAAAGGCAATGTACGGCTCTGAGGACAGACTTTCTCCAGGTCAGCAGTCATCCTCTGCCCTCAAAGGCTCTCAGGAGAGTGGTCACCCTCGCCCAGCACATCAGCGTAAGTGTCTTGTCAGATTGTCAGATTGAGACATTTCTTTGTTGAGTCAGAACCAGGTTCTGAAATTAAATGAAAGAAAAAAAATGCTGCTGCAGTCTGTAACTTATGTTCAAAATGAACGATAGGCTACATCATAAATCCATTTTCCAAACCGTTTTTTTCACTTATTCTGAATCACTACGGTATGCCTATAATAAGTGTTTATATTCGAACTATTTTATCCCGGGGTTTATGCCCAGTGCCTGCATGACTCGCCATAGACATTAATTGAGAGAATTTGTGTTACAACTAAAAGCTCCAGATACAATGTAATGCATGCATTTGAATGTTTATTGATTTTTAAAAGATAGAAAGATGATGCTGATAGATAGATAGATAGATGGATGGATGGATGGATGGATGGATGGATGGATGGATGGATGGATGGATGGATGGATGGATGGATGGATGGATGGATGGATGGATGGATGGATGGATGGATGGATGGATGGATGGATGGATGGATGGATAGATGGATAGATAGATAGATAGATAGATAGATAGATAGATAGATAGATAGATAGATAGATAGATAGATAGATAGATAGATAGATAGATAGATGCTGATGGAAAGATGATAGATGGATGGATGGATGGATGGAGGGA
>JAQIUQ010007155.1:0-68749 GCA_030378365.1 Hybognathus amarus
ATCTATCTGATTTATCAAAGCGATTCCATTACCTGGTCACATAAATGTGTTTTTGCAAAACGGATATTAATCTGATATTCAATTCCCGCGTTATATACAGATTTCATGAAGTGCACGTCACCGAAAGCAACAGATGAGCTGCATTTTATAAATCATCGGCTTCGGCTATTTTGAAATCAGCAAAGACAGCAATAAGAGAGAGCGGCAAAAGCTCTGGTATGAGATCATTTCATTTCTTAAGGCTACTTTTAATGAAGATAGTGGAGGTAGAAGGTAACTTAGTGTTAATCGTATGCGTCTTACTTTCACTTTCATTTGCGATAGATTGCGGCGCGCTGGCTTATAAATACACTCGCCTGCTCATCTGATGCACGTCGTCATATATGACTAAAACAACATGAAAAAGCCTGTTTTCAACAACCAGATGCATTTACACTTGTCCAGTTTCGTCTGGAATACGGCCCAGACCACGTCCTCAATGGTTTGAGCTGTCGGATTCGAATCCGTCTGGATTCAACCTGGTCTTTCACGATCGAATAAGTTATCTGATACACAGAAAACACATGAAGTGACCAGATGTAGACTAAACAGCCCCTTTGAATCCATCTTCTACTTTTGGGAAAGTTGACTAAAGTTGCGTCGCTCGAGTTGTCTTCTCTGATACGGAGAACGCGGCGAATACAATATCCTGCAGGCACATAGCCAGGCGAGCGTGAACGCGCATGACGTCACGCCCAGGCTCAGATTCGAGCCCGAATCCCTCTTATATATTTCACTGTACAGGATTATAGAGGCGATCGCAGTGATCAGAGAAGGGCTCATTCAGCCCATCAGGCGATTGTTTCAGCATGTATGGGTTCGAAAACGGCTAATTTTAACATAAAATGTTGCGCAATGCACCTTTAAGTAGCACAACAATTTAAAAAACTTTTTGTTTGTTTAAACGATAACACCGTTTTGGGTGCATGTGAAAGCAAAATTTTGAAAATGGGTTTTTGAAAATTGTCAAAAGCGAATCTCTGAAGACAATGATGTCATGCACATGCGTATTACGAGCCCGGTCTTATCCTAAGGCGTCATATAGTGACGCTTTTGAAATTGCGTCTACATCGACGCACATGGCACCCTTTAGCGTCAATATGAAAAGCAGATATACACTCACCGGCAACTTTATTAAATACCGGGTTGGACCCACTTTTGCCCTTCAGAACCGCCTCAATGGCATAGATTCAACAAGGTGCTGGAAGCATTCCTCAGGGAGTTTGGTCCATATTGACATGATGGCATCACACAGTTGCCGCAGATTTGTCGGCTGCACATCCATGATGCGAATCTCCCGTTCCACCACATCCCAAAGATGCTCTATTGGATTGAGATCTGGTGACTGTGGAGGCCATTTGAGTACAGCGAACTCATTGTCATTTTCAAGAAACCAGTCTGAGATGATTCCAGCTTTATGACATGGCGCATTATCCTGCTGAAAGTAGCCATCAGAAGTTGGGTACATTGTGGTCATAAAGGGATGGACATGGTCAGCAACAATACTCAGGTAGGCTGTGGCGTTGCAACGATGCTCAATTGGTACCAAGGGGCCCAAAGAGTGCCAAGAAAATATTCCCCACACCATGACACCACCACCACCAGCCTGAACCGTTGATACAAGGCAGGATGGATCCATGCTTACATGTTGTAGACGCCAAATTCTGACCCTACCATCCGAATGTCGCAGCAGAAATCGAGACTCATCAGACCAGGCAACGTTTTTCCAATCTTTCTATTGTCCAATTTCGATGAGCTTGTGCATATTGTAGCCTCAGTTTCCTGTTCTTAGCTGAAAGGAGTGGCACCCGGTGTGGTCTTCTGCTGCTGTAGCCCATCTGCCTCAAAGTTCGAACGTACTGTGCGTTCAGAGATGCTCTTCTGCCCACCTTGGTTGTAACGAGTGGTTATTTGAGTCACTGTTGCCCTTCTATCAGCTCGAACCAGTCTGGCCATTCTCCTCTGACCTCTGGCATCAACAAGGCATTTCCGCCCACAGAACTGCTGCTCACTGGATGTTTTTTTCTTTTTCGGACCATTCTCTGTAAACCCTAGAGATGGTTGTGCAGTGAAAATCCCAGTAGATTAGCAGTTTCTGAAATACTCAGACCAGCCCTTCTGGCACCAACAATCATGCCACGTTCAAAGTCACTCAAATCACCTTTCTTCCCCATACTGATGCTCGGTTTGAACTGCAGGAGATGGTCTTGACCATGTCTACATGCCTAAATGCACTGAGTTGCCGCCATGTGATTGGCTGCTTAGAAATTAAGTGTTAACGAGCAGTTGGACAGGTGTACCTAATAAAGTGGCCGGTGAGTGTATATGGGCCAGAATGCGCCTCCTAGTGGTCTAACCCTAACACTACCCCAGACCTAATCCTACCCATAACCGAAGCGTGTTATATTGATGTGAAAGGGTGCCATGTGCGTCGGATTTCAGACGCAATTTCAAAAGCATCACTATATGACGCCCTGGGATGAGAATGCGTTGGTATTACAGTTTATTTACAGTTTAGTTTATTTTTTATCGTTTTCACGAATTCGTGTGAATGAAGATCGTTTTGAAAATCAGTCGTAACACTGAAAACTCAAAGGAAAAACTTTGAAAAACTCTGTTTTAAGCATATCGTTGTCATATAATCGTACCCTTAGGCCCTGTTTACACGAGAACGATCGCGGGTAAAAATATTTTATCGTATGTGCCTTTCGTTTACACGGCGACTGCGCTTTGGGGCTTAAAAACGCAAAAAGTGAAACCACTCCCCAGAGTGGAAATCTTAAAAACGCTCCACCATCGTGTTCCCTTGTAAACGGTAAAAACACAAAAGTCTGCTTGTCAGTGAAGGTTATATGCAGACGCGCGGACTTGGTATTGTTGTGTGGCAGTGCTCCACATCGCCACCTAGCTGCCTGGAGTGCATACTGCTTAGAATTTTACACACTTTTGCATCACCATATTGCCCACCCATAACGCTTGTCTAAACTCAGAATAAAAAAGTACTTACGCAACGCCACTTTTGCTTTTTCTCTTCAGAATCGTTTACATGTCAACATTGCCTTAAAGTCCATAAATAATGTCAACATGACAGTCCTTAGAAACATTAGAACACAAAAACTTAGAATACCTGTGACATGTAGTTTATACGTTTACATGAAACATTCATACTATATATTTAATTTACACAATTATATGTCATGTATATGTCATGACTCAAGTGATGACGTTCCAGCTGAATCTCTTTAGATATTCCCTCTTTCAGTGTGTAGGAACAGCACATTGGGACCCTGTGATGGGCTCTTTATCTATTTCTGCTTGACAGAAAGTGCCACAACATTGAATATTTATAATCAGAGCATTGTGTCTTGAACTCAAATGTGGACACACACATTCAAACACACATACTGTATACTGTACATGCTCCCATTCACACGCATAATTGAAACTGAAAAATAATACATAATAAAAGAAGTGGAGATTTATAAACCTATATCCACGTAAGCACACTTTCCATTTCCACACACAGTAATAAAGTAGACATACACACTCATGCAAATGTGTGCTGAAACAACTGCATGTATGCACCAAGAAAAGAAAAGAAAATGCTGCGTTATATAATGAATATGCAATCCCTTGAGGCCTGTGCTCATTATAGACAGATATTTCCTTTATTTCTTCAAAACAATTCCACAGACTTGCATTGAAGCCATGAGTCATATCTACGATTTATGATTAGTTTTTTGGAGGTTTTTTTGGCCTCAAAATAATATGCAAAAATGCAACAAATTAACTTTAACCAAAACTGAACATTAAAAGAGATTATTATAATTAATTATATTAAAAATGAGCTGTAATGTTTTGGATTGAATAATGTTAATAACAGATATAATCATTTATTACAAATAGTTTAAATGTGTATACATGATTTAAAAAAAATTACAATGTGAAAAACCTGAGGAAACTGCTTTCCTAAAATAATAATAGCACTTAATGAGAACACATTAACTTTGTCCTATTTTTCTCCACAATATCAAAATGTATCCTTCCCTCCTCACTGTACACTTCAGTGAACTTCTACTATTTTGTTGTGTTTTTCATTATTTGCTGCTGTAATTGATCTCATCCACTGTCATCTCTTCCTCCAAATCTATTCTTGTCCCTTTCCTGCATTGTTTCCTCTTTGTTTCTCTTTTTCTCTCTCTCTCTCCTCATTCCTCACTCCAGTGAAGAATGACTAATGTGTGTTTTTACTCTCTGTAACTGCATACTATTTAAGAGCCACATCCATAATTAAGATTGACTCAACCTGGAGGGATACAATGCGTGTTTGTGTGCTTTCATGTTTAATGCATTTCTGTGTTCATATTCCAAGGACCAATCGCCCGTCCTCTTGTGAACAAAAACAGTTGAATGCAATTGTGAGGAGTTCATGTTTACATTGGTCTCAGATATATGCAGAATACACTAACACACATACTAAAAAGTATGAAAGCTGTCACTGTGGCTGTACCTTTTCAAAAGGTTAACTTTTGTCTTTTTTAGGTGCTAATATGTACATTTTAGGTGATAACATGTCCATTTTAGGTGCTAATATGTCCATTTTAGGTGTTTATATGTACATTTTAGTTAGGTGCTAATATGTACATTTTAGGTGTTTATATGTACATTTTAGGTGCTAATATGTACATTTTAGGTGTTAATTTGTACATTTTAGGTGCTAATGTGTACATGTTAGGTGTTAATATGTCCATTTTAGGTGCTAATTTGTAAATTTTAGGTGTTATTATGTCCATTTTAGGTGCTAATATGTACATTAGGTGTTAATATGTACATTTTAGGTGTTAATATGTACATGTTAGGTGTTAATATGTACATTTTAGGTCCTAATATGTACATTTTAGGTGTAATAAGTCCAATTTAGGCGTTAATATGTCCATTTTAGGTGTTAATATGTAAATTTTAGGGGTTAATATGTACATTTTGTGTGTTAATATTTGTAGGTGCTAATATGCACATTTTAGGTATATTTTAGGTCCTAATATGTCCATTTTAGATGCTAATATGTTCATTTTACGTGCTAATATGTACATTTTATGTGCTAATATGTCCATTTTAGGTCCTAATATGTCCATTTTAGATGCTAATATGTTCATTTTAGGTCCTAATATGTCCATTTTAGGTCCTAATATGTCCATTTTAGATGCTAATATGTTCATTTTAGGTCCTAATATGTACATTTTAGGTGTTTATATGTACATTTTAGTTAGGTGCTAATATGTACATTTTAGGTGTTTATATGTACATTTTAGGGGCTAATATGTACATTTTAGGTGTTAATTTGTACATTTTAGGTGCTAATGTGTACATGTTATGTGTTAATATGTCCATTTTAGGTCCTAATATGTCAATTTTAGGTGTTAATATGTCCATTTTAGGTGCTAATATGTACATTAGGTGTTAATATGTACATTTTAGGTGTTAATGTGTACATGTTAGGTGTTAATATGTAAATTTTAGGTCCTAATATGTACATTTTAGGTGTAATAAGTCCAATTTAGGCGTTAATATGTCAATTTTAGGTGTTAATATGTACATTTTAGGGGTTAATATGTACATTTTAGGTGTTAATATTTTTAGGTGCTAATATGTACATTTTAGGTACATTTTAGGTCCTAATATGTCCATTTTAAGTCCTAATATGTCCATTTTAGATGCTAATATGTCCATTTAGGTCCTAATATGTACATTTTAGGTGCTAATATGTCCATTTTAGGTCCTAATATGTACATTTTAGGTGCTAACATGTACATTTTAGGTGTTAATATGTGCATTTTAGGTGTTAATATGTACATTTTAGGTGCTAATATGTACATTATAGGTGTTAATATGTACATGTTAGGTGTTAATATGTCCATTTTAGGTCCTAATATGTACATTATAGGTGTTAATATGTACATGTTAGGTGTTAATATGTAAATTTTAGGTCCTAATATGTACATTTTAGGTGTAATAAGTCCAATTTAGGCGTTAATATGTCCATTTTAGGTGTTAATATGTACATTTTAGGGGTTAATATGTAAATTTTAGGTGTTAATATTTTTAGGTGCTAATATGTACATTTTAGGTACATTTTAGGTCCTAATATGTCTATTTTAAGTCCTAATATGTCCATTTTAGGTGTTAATATGTCCATTTTAGGTCCTAATATGTACATTTTAGGTGCTAATATGTACATTTTAGGTGTTAATATGTCCATTTTAGGTCCTAATATGTCCATTTTAGATGCTAATATGTCCATTTTAGGTGTTAATATGTGCATTTTAGGTGTTAATATGTCCATTTTAGATGCTAATATGTGCATTTTAGGTGTTAATATGTCCATTTTAGGTCCTAATATGTACATTTTAGGTGCTAATATGTACATTTTAGGTGTTAATATGTCCATTTTAGGTCCTAATATGTACATTTTAGATGCTAATATGTCCATTTTAGGTGTTAATATGTCCATTTTAGGTCCTAATGTGTACATTTTAGGTGCTAATATGTACATTTTAGGTGTTAATATGTCCATTTTAGGTCCTAATATGTACATTTTAGATGCTAATATGTCCATTTTAGATGTTAATATGTCCATTTTAGGTCCTAATATGTACATTTTAGGTGCTAATATGTACATTGTAGGTGTTAATATGTACATTTTAGGTGTAATAAGTCCAATTTAGGTGTTCATATGTCCAATTTAGGTGTTAATATGTAAATTTTAGGTGTTAATATGCATATTTTAGGTGCTAATACATTTTAGCTGTTAATATGAACATTCTAGGTGCTAAATGTACACTTTAAGTGCTAATATGTACCATTTAGGTACAAAAGTGTACCTTTTGAAAAGGTACAGCCCCAGTGACTGCTTGTGTTCCTTTTTTTCTGAGAGTGTAGAATAATCTCACCTTTCATTTCATTCTCACTTGCACACCTGTTCACGCTCCCTTTCTGTTTGCAGGATCAGTACGGATTCTCATTCCCCCAAGCTGCAGATCCGGAGTCACAGTTACCTGCGAGCGGTGAGTGAGGTTTCCATCAACCGAAGTTTGGACAGTCTGGACCCGGCCGGTCTGCTGGCCTCGCCCAAATTTCGCTCCCGAAACGAGAGCTACATGAGGGCCATGAGCACCATCAGCCAGGTTGGTCATCGCTCCCCTCGTTCTGCGGTGGAAATCGCCATTAAGATACTTATCTCAAACCAGTTGGAAAGAACAACTGGTTTCTGGATTAGATCCTAACGGTGATTTCCAACCAGAACCTTCATCAATGTGGCCTTTTCAAGGTTTGCAGAGGGGAGGAAAGAACAGGAAAGGGAGGAAAAAAATGTTTTTGCTCAAGCAATCAACTTTTGTTCAATCCATGTATCATGTATCAATCCATCCATTATTCAAAGTCCTAAATCACATACTACCAGCAAAGAGTATAGAAGAACAAGAGGCGAAACTCTGATGCTTTTTTGGTAACAGCCACTAGGTGGCGCTTCAGTAGCACGGCCGCCATTTTGGGGTGAAAATTCAAACTGGAGTTACTGGACAACAGACAGATAACAGTTTTTTGAGGTCGTTTTTTCTTACATTAGCGAGTATTTCCATTTTATGCAACTTTACACCTTTTCTACTATTATTAGTTACCAACTCTACTAAAAAATATATTTTGTACGTTTTAATCCCTTGGAATCGCCATGCTACAAACATGATGATCTTATAGAACATGATGCATTGATGTGTCCGTCATCCTATAACTTTAATTTAAATTTTCATTAATATAAGATTATACTGCAAAAAACAGTATACATTTAGTATACAGTTTACATTTTAGTACAATTACATTTATTTGTTGAATTTGTTTATTTCATTGATAACTTATTTTTTGTATGTAACGTTATGTGTATCTCCAGGAAACGGTCTAACGTTATTCTAACTTTATGAACTGATATCACTTTATTCTTACCCGTCACACTTAATTTGGAGAGTAATATAATTAATTAAATCCTTGAACTTCCCTGTCTCAAGTTATGTGGGGGGGCAAAAGCCTGGTTAGGTAGAAACTTCTTTTTAACTGCAATAACGTTAACTGTTGTGAGTTAAAATAATCACCAAATTATTTCAACCCAAAAATGACCTCTGCACTGGACTAAATAGATGTATAATACACGACCGCCGAGCCGCTGCAGAGTCGCTTTCACCCCAAAATGGCGGATGCATAGCCCCCTGCTGCTGGGCGCTGGTGTTGCAATGGAAATTTCTATTTTCTTTCACTTCTTGTCAATATACGTTCTTTGCTATCAGTGCAGTATGGGAGATTAGGATTAGAGCATCAAAATCATAGTAGGACTTTGTTGTGAATACTGTGCTAAAGATACTAGATACGTATTATTCAGATGGTATTGAAGCAAGACAATTGACACCAGAGGACGCATGAGAGTGTAGTATGATGAAATGAATGTAGTATGTCTGAAATTCCTTCATACTAGTCATTCATTATATATAGAACATGCCTTTTTAGCAATTAAAAAATGTCTTCGCCAAATGTAGTAACTGCCTACTTAGTATGCAAATGGATTTGTGGTGCCACTGTCAAGACACAGTTTTGATTTTATGTCAGTTTTTATAGAAGAACAAGAGGTGAAACTCTGATGCTTTTTTGGTAACAGCCACTAGGTGGCGCTTCAGTAGTGCGGCCGCCATTTTGTGGTGAAAATTCCAACTGGAGTTACTGGACAACAGTTTTTTGAGGTAGTTTTTTCTTGCATTACTGAGTATTTCCATTTTATGCAACTTTACACCTTTTCTCACTATTATTAGTTACCAACTCTACTAAAAAATATATTTTGTATGTTTTAATCCCTTGGAATCGCCATGCTACAAACATGATGATCTTATAGAACATGATGCATTGATGTGTCCGTCATCCTATAACTTTAATTGACACTTTGGACAGTGGCTGTTTTTTTTGTTGTTGTTGTTTTTACATCATATTGCTTTAAAGATCATTAATATAAGATAATATATTAATATATATATATGATATTTGTCCCCAATACTAGGACAAAATTCACTACCAAGTACATACTAGAAAAAAATTAAACCGAAATGTAGTACAGTATACTTCAACTCGTTCAGAATGGGCTGTTGTAGGGGAGTAAACTAGCAACAAAATATTAGCATTGTGTGGAGAGCTCTCATGTTCACTGTTACTTTAAATACTCAAAGGCCATTTTAAAGGTGAGTTGGTGTCAGTAAAGCTTTGTAAGTAATTTTAAGTGGTGTTCTTCCTTGTAGCTAAGAGATTTTCAAGGTGAGTTTCAGGATTAGTGTCTCTTGCCATGGGATTTTAAGGTGAGTTTTCAAGATTAGCTTCTGTAGCCCTGGGATAGGGTGACGGGCAGCGTTTACAACCGATACAATTTTAAGGTGAGTGTTCAGAGCCCTGAAAGCTCACTCAGACAGACAACAGCCCTAACCTTTTAGAGATCTGTTCCTACCACTCGTGAAAAAAGACACTGCCCCAGGCGTGCATGTGGATGTGAGTCTTTTCTGCTCCCTGGGGATATATCAATCATTTCAGTGACAAAAGCTCAGTCAGCTCGAAAAAAAACAAAAACATCATTCATTGGTGCCTCATGTGTATACTGAATGTGTGTGTGGGCATGCAGACATGTGTTTGCGCTGTATTTGTGTACATACGTGTGTTGTGTGATGTTTTTGGGGAGTTTATTGCTTATAGATTAGCAGACCTCATTGCCTGTCTGTCTGTATACACTGTAAAAATGAATATGCTTTATCTAGTCAATAAAATTGTGACAACAGATTACAAACAATATCATTAATTAAATTGAACAAATTAGAATTGAATAATAATTAATCAAATTATTCCTTAAAAGTTAACCATTTAAAATGAGTAAAGTTTACACAAAATAATTTAACAAAAATATCCGAATAACAGACAGACGTCAAAGATTAATTAACAACTCTTTATTTTAAATTTCCAACATTGAAGACACCTGATGTTAACAAGCAGAATCACTGAAGAAGAAAACCATCATTTTAAAACAAACACTGATCAGCATAATGGTGACTTAAATACGCTTTTTTGGTACGTTTTACTCATTTTAAATAGTTAACTATTAAGGAATTAATTTGATTAATTAATACTCAATTCTACTGTTAAATTGAATTAATAATATTGCTTGTATCTGTTGGCACAATTTTTTTGATTATATACAACGTATTCATTTTTACAGTGCCTCCTTTCACCAATGACAAACACTCTGCTGCCCTTTCCTCCAATCACAACTCACTATTAGTCCTCCAGACATAGAATGCTCCAATTCCATTTGAACTTCAAATCACAAGACCTTTTCCTCTGATAAGTTTCTGTGTAAATCACACTTCTCCTTACTGTCGTCTCTTACACTGCAGTATAGAACAGCACAGGTGATGCAGTCACACCTGATATTGCTTTCACTTGTACAGATTTCCTCCCCTCTGCACTTTTTTCTGGTATGTTATCTATATTAGTGTGTTTAACCCTTATCACTGAAGATAAAGAATGGCTATTAGAGGGTTAAATTTACCCTACATGATAAATGACAGCTTAGGATTCACTATTCAAACATTTCCACCCCCAGCGATTGATTTTACATCAATATTCAACCTATTACTAATTTCCTTCTGTGACGTTTACCCATATTTAAGATTTCATGACATTTCAGGGTGAAAAGTAATTAAGTTGATTAGATGTCAATACCCCTCTGGTACTGTAAACATGATTGTCATGTGATATGTTTTTTGATGATGATGATGATTTGTTTCTATTTTATTGAAATAATTGTTAATTTTATAATATTTTTTTATTTAAAACTCTGTGTTTTAGGGTATTTTATGGTACTAAATTATAGTTATCATACATTGATTCACTTTTTGAGCTGAAAATGAAATGAAATTCTGAGCTGGTTAGAAATTTGGACTTAAGTTTGGTCTCTTTTGAAAGAAGACACTTGGCAGATTATTGCTGAAGTGAAAAGTTTAAGAAAGTGAAATAACAAAACTTACACCAATTTTTTTTTTAAATTTTGATATGAAATATATTTTTTCTAAAACACGTTTTACTCTAAAACTGTGATAAAATCAAAGCCATGAATCTAAATATGCTGCGTTCCAAACTTGAAGTTGATATCTCAACAAATGAGCATTCAGAAAGAATTTGTTTGTGCACAGTACCAAATGTTTTTAGTAGATTAAATTTTGGTAATTTTTTACCGCATTTGCTTTACTAATAAAACCTTTACCAGGTTTCGTGCCATTCCGAATGAGGTAAAAAATAAATAAATTAAATTAAAATAAACATAAAAAATATTTGGTCCAAAATGCCTGTTACAGCACCAGAGGGTTAAGGTGACAAAAAAGAAAAGGAAACAAAATGACAGCAAAGATTTGTCTTAAACACACTAATACACTTATGTTGTTGTTGTTTTTTTGTTATTAACTTTCTTGCTTTTGCATTTTTTAAAAATGTTTGCTTGAAATTTAAAAACATATTTTTGAAAATACTTGACACTGACATGGCCTCAAAGCTTGAGGGGATTTTACGTTACATTGTGTTAACATAATTATATTAAAAAAAGTCAATTATATTAACAGAATATATACATTTTATTGTTTCTAATTTTTTTATACATTTTTATTAAAATTGATTTGTATTATATTGTTAATTGTTAATTATTTCTCCAAAAAATAAATAATATAAATAAAACAATAGCTATATTATTATTTATAGAAATAAATAATGATAAATGAATCGATCAAATTATGTATTATGTTCAAATGATTTTGCATTTTAAAAGTGAACTATAATGAAGACATCTAGGTTTGTCAACCTTAGTGAAAAAAGTATACTTATTGTATTTTAAATATATATCCTTTTTCAACATTGCAAATATGCTTACAATTTTTTTACTTTCTTTAAATATATCAAAAGTATATTGGCATAGTGCTTTTACCTATTTTCACAATAAAACTTTTAACTTTTAAAAAGAACTTTTACAACTTTTAACACTTTAAAATAATTGTAATTTAGTATATTTTAGAAAAAAGTACTTGAAGTTAAAAATTTAGTTTAATTTTTTTAAAAAGTGTATTTATTTGCACTTTATAAAAAATATATTTTAGTTATACTTTTAACTGTGTGCTGGAAGTGGTCATTGTAACAAGGCACTTTCAAAATACAGTCTTTTTTTAGTATTTGAAATGAGCCAAAGGGCATTCTGAGCATTGAATGTATTTGTAATGTACTTGTAACACAAATAAAATACACTTTAATATCACTAATCAAGCATGTAATTAGTCCCTACACACAGGCACATACTTAAAGTATATCTTGAAGTTGTTCCAATTTAGCACACAAAAGTACACTAAATACACTTAAAGTTATGCTTTACATTGTAGCATTCAAATTAGTTTCATTTATTATTTCATTTCAACCCTGCATAGGTTAATTAAATCTTGTTATTTTGTTCCATTTTTCACAATGTTCATACCTACGCGGAAATCATTTATACCTTTAGTACTGAAAATTCAGGTTTTCATAACTCACAACAGGAGGACTAAAAGTCATGATAAACGTTGCTAGAAGCCTTACTCAGCCAAATACCTAATACTCAGGCATAAACCTAGTGTGAAAAGTCAAATGTATTTTATTAGATCTTTATAAAAGCAGCGTTTAAAATCTTATGATCTCATTAAGCTCCTTTATCTTCTTAATACAATGATTTAAAGCCATTGTACATTACTAAGCCTATGTTCTAAATGCTGCGATGGATCCCATGACAGAAGGGTGAAGGAGTTAAGTGACAGCATGTGGTGACGCGTTGTCTCCCCCTGCAGGTGAGCGAGGTGGAAGTGAACGGGCAGATCGAGGCTGTGTGTGAGAGTGTGTTCAGTGAGATGGAGTCTCAGGCTCTGGATGCTCTGGATCTGCCGGGGTCCGGATGTTTCCGAATGAGGAGCCACAGTTACGTGCGGGCCATCGAAAAGGGTTGTACGCAGGAGGAAGAAGAGGAGAGAGCGGCACGTCAGGCCATCATCCCACCTCGAACTACTACTACTGTTAGAACCATCCAGAGCAGCACAGGTACAAGCACATTACAACCTAATACAAGTTTTGACATTTTTTCTAGAAGTCAAAACCACACTGGGTGTCTAAAAACCTATTTTTTTTATTCGTAAAAATACGAATAGTTTGTCATGATAAACTTTTCTTTCTTTTTTTAAGTGACTATGGCTTTGACTGACTGAGAAGTTTACACTTACATCTATTAAAGGTGTACACACACACACACATATATATATATATATATATATATATATATATATATTAGGGCTGTGAAGCGATTAATCGCGATTAATCACATCCAAAATATAAGTTTGAGTTTACATAATACATGTGTGTGTTGTGTGTATAGTTATTTGTATATATAACACACACATATGCATGTATATATTTAAGAAAAATGTGTTATTAATATATCAAATATTTATATTTATGTATAATATAAATTTTGTATAAATATATATAAAGTATATACATGCAAATATTTATTAAATATATACATGCATGTGTATTTATATATACAAATATAATTATACACACTACACACACATATATTATGTAAACACAAACTTTTATTTTGGATGCGATTAATCACAATTAATCGTTTCAGCAGCCCTAATATATATATATATATATATATATATATATATATATATATGTATATCCCTTAATATATATATCCTAATATATATATATATATATATATATATATATATATATATATATATATATATATATATATACACACATTTTTATCCATAGTTGTTTATTGTTAACTTTTGCAATTTTTTAAATGATTACCCACAAAGAATAAAGATTTCCTTGAACTCAACACATTCGTTCTAATCTAAGAATATTTTTTAGCTCTTGAAATCCATATTTTTCACTGACTGAACCCATAACTTCAAATGAAGTATTTGAATAAATACATATTGTGTTACTGAAGCTGTGGTATATAATTATAAAAGTTGTAATGACCTCAGAAATTCCATACATTCTTCTTGCTATCATTGATAAATGTGCAATCTTGCCATTTTTATCTTCTATCCTTCACTCTCTCTATCACTTCATCTGTATGAATAGAGGGGGCCAAGGTCTCTCCTCCTCCTCCTCCTCTCTCAGTACGGCGTGTTGTTTAATTACAGCGATTAGAGAGTCTCATTCTTTCTCCTCGTCACGCTGTCATCGGGGTCGTAGTCAGCTAATTAAAAAACATTTACAGACAAGTAGGACGAAAGGAAAGCCTGAGAAAAAGTGAAAGAGCAGTTGAGCCAAATTAGAATGAGAGAGAGGAAACAGACAGGAACATAATGGATGGAGATGAGTTTTGGGGATTTGGGAAATGACTTCTGTGTAAAAAAAAAATAGCCTCCATTATCACCATGTCCCATGCGTGTGCTTTTTAAAAAACTTTTATTCGCCAGAGCTTTAATCTCTGGTATGAAAAAAAAGTCAATCAGAAAGAATTAGGTAAGGCTTCATTGCTTTTGCTGGCCATTATTCATTTAAACAAGATGATTATTCAATTAAATAAAAATTCCAGACATGTCATTTTATGCCATGTAGTTTGGGTTATAGTCCTAAAAAATAAACTAACACTTGGGACTATTAACAACCAACCAATAATATGTTCATTGTTTAAATTAACACTAAATAGGGCTTTCAAACGATTAATCACAAATAATCGCATCCAAAATAAAAGTTTGTGTTTACATAATATATGTGGGTGCACCGTGTACAATTATTTTATATATATAAATACACACACATGCTTGTATATATTTAAGAAATATTTTCATTTCTTAAATATACATGTATGTGTGTGTATATTTATTTATATATATATATATATATATATATATATATATATATATATATATATATATATATATAAATACACACACATACATGTATATTTAAGAAAAAATATTATTTATATATAAAATATTTATATAAATATTTATATATTTATATAAATAAATATTTTATATACAAAATAATTATACAGTGCACCCACAAATGTAAACACAAACTTTTATTTTGCAACAGAGACAGAGAATCTCTCCACTTATGGGTTTGAAACATTATGCAAATGAATGGTGATGTGAGAGTGCAACAGTGGTGATCACATGATCCTCCTCATTATGCACACTGTAAAAAAAAAAAGTAAAAAAATGTTAATTTTCTGGCAGCAGGGGCGCCAGAAAATGTCTGTTAAAAAACGGAAAAATACTGTCAGGAATAAAACTGTAAAAAACAGTAAAAAAATGGTAATTTTTTATTCTATAATTATGGTTTATTACTGTTATTCTACACAAAAATATCTTTCGTTATCTGATATAATGTTAATTTACTGACCTATTGAAGTATTAATATCTGTTTTGTACCATCGTAACACTGACAACCACAGTGATGATGAGAGTCACATGATCATTCAAAGCTCATTACAAGCAGCTTTTCCAGAAGAGAGTTAATACCAATATATAGAAACTGCACAGTGTCATTCGCAGAAACATTAAACACCATCATGGTAACACATGAAATTTTTAAAATGCATTAAACATTAGTTTAACAACATTAAATGTAACATAAAACCCTAATATACATAACTGATTCGAAAAAAACTAAGAAAATTATGAAGAAACATAGTTATTTCAACAAAAACACATCAAATGTGAAGTGTCACGCAGAAAATTGTGGGAATGTCAATTTACGGTTTTTCACTGTAAATTATACAATGAGTTGTTCTTTTTCACTTTCAAAAACTGTAAATTTAAAGGTATTTAGTACGGAAATACTATTATTGAACCTTAAAACTCACTTTAACACCCACATACTTAATGATCTTCAAGGAAAACATGTTAAATGACTGCTGATTTCTGCAGTTATACCTTCTTTTCTGTGTTTTCTATTTTAACAGAAAAAATCTGAAAAATATTACGGAATATGTTATGTAAAATTACACACAACCCTGTAAAAATACAGACAATTTCCTTTAAAAAAACGTAAAATAGATGTAGAACCAAAATACAAGCAATTACCTGTAAATTCAATAGTGGACCTTTAAATTACAGGCATTTGCAAATAAAATAACAGGCATTTACTGTATAATGACAAAACGGCAAAATTCTGTAAAAAAAAATACAGACCATTACCTGTAAATTTACTTTTTTTACACTGCAGTTGGAAACCGCAGTTGCACTGAAATGCTGACAGAAAAACAAAAACTAAAAGTACAGTAGCTCGCCGACCTCCAGAGATTAAATCACTGTCAATGTGAACAGCCTTCATGAGGAGTCATTGGCAGAACACATGACCTGAAGCAAAATGGAAACAAACAACCAAAATGGTTTATATAGATGTACACTAAATGAAACACAAGCACAACCGATTTTTTTCCTCAGGCTCTGTGACTACACAAAAACACACATTATTGACTTATTGTCGCAGAAGAAATCAATCATAGGGAGCTAAAAGGACAAAAAAGCCTTCAGTGTTCACTGAAAGCATAAATCTCTTGAGCGTATGTAGTAATGAGTTTATTCTGTGTATATGTGCATGTTATATAGTTTAGTTGTTGATTTCCATTTGGTTATGACACGAAAGTGTGTGTGTAAATATTAAAGGTATAATTCAGTTTAAAATGAATTTTTGGTATGTTTTATGCCTGGTTCAGATTACACGTTTTTAGCCCGATTTTGGCACGATCCGTTTGACGTAGGGTGTCGTGGGGTTCGTAAATGACAACGGGCGTCGGGACGCAATTAGATCGTATCATCTCGTATAGTGTGTCATCAGTGGGCGACAACCTACGTCGCGTCTGCGATGCTTCACGACATCACGACAAATAGACTAGCATGTTTAATTTTTTTAATGGTCGTTCACGACGGTTCCGTCACATGTATGAGGTTGACCAATAGGAGCACAGAAGCTTTTCCGTACACAACTTTCAAAAATGGCGAAACGAAAGAGAGACGATGGTGCTAACGTTAAAACTAAAAGTAAAAATATATAAGAAAACAATATTTTACCTCAAGTTCTCTTTGGAGGATTGACAGCCATACTGTCCTCTTCGAGCAGGGTTAAGTCTCACGCAATGGCCGTGAGACACACACAATTCAATCCACGCCCTCACACGCCACACCGTGTATTTCTCACGCTGAAAAGGCAATGCCGAGCAATCCAGGAACGTGTCCATTGTCGGGTTTTCTTTCTTCTTTTTAAAAAAATTTTCTGAACACAGGACAGCCAATACAACACTCACCGCTTCATCCATTGTTTGTTTACGTTCGTTTCCGGAAGTCACTCGCTAGTTTCTCTTTCTCGATGACATCACGCGCCGTTAAAGACGGCATGCGATGACTGGTCAGGAAGCAACGTGTAGTCTCACATTGTGAATTGTCCACGACAAGATTTTAGTATTCAAAATCGCGTAATCTGACACAGTGACTATCGTAACAGACAAAAAACGTGTAATCTGAACCAGGCATTAGCTTACCTGAAGGGCATCCAAGATGTAGGTGTCCTTGTTTCCACAGTATTTTCAATTTTGATATTTTTAGGTCAAACCTTTGTTTGTCTGTCAGTCATATAATGCGGGTATATGGGGTCCACCTCAAAGAGCATGCACAGAGAAGTCCAAATTAAACATGATTTAATGACTTCATAAATGTAAGTACACATTGATGGCCTAAGACACAAACAAGCGCTTTGTGTGAGAAAACGAACAGTATTCTGTTAAGCCGTTCACGCCGGTAAGCACGGTAAGCACTCTCGCGTGTGTACGTCACTCATTGTTAACACAGAGATTTTAGAAGTGTTGTCCTTCACTGTGAAGATCTAAACACATTTAGATATACAGGAAATTGCAATAGTAGACGATTTCGATAAATCAACAGACTGAGACAACGTTGCTGATTTTTTTCGCAAAAAAAAAAAAAAAACTTCCGGCGCTTTACGGAAGTTTCCGTGCCTTCTGATCACTTGGACATGGCTGTGGTTACAAGAGGTAAAAATTATATAAATACTGTTCGTTTTCTCACACAAACCGCTCGTTTTGTGTCTTAGGCCATCAATGTGTACTTACATTTACGAGTCATTAAATCATGTTTAATTTGGACTTCTCTGTGCATGCTCTTTGAGGTGGTGACCATAGACCTCCATTATATGACTGACAGAAAAGAAAGGTTTGACCTAAAAATATCAAAATTGAAAATACTGTGGAAACAAAGACACCTACATCTTGGATGCCTTTGAGGTAAGATAAAACATACCAAAAATTAATTTCAAAGTGAACTATCCCTTTAACATAACACAGATTAGTATTATTAGTATTATTACTTTTTTGTAATTTTTTTGTAAGGAATATAACACAACCCAGATATTTTTTCTGTTGTGCAGCGGAGAAAAAATTACTAAAATGCTATGTTTTTAATTAATTGCCACATTTTCCTTTGCTTACATTTAAAAAAAAATGTATTCAATTGTTCATGTTTATGAACACATTTTTTTATTGGACGAGTTTCAATGTTCAACCATCAATCGTTGAATCATAAAACATTTTGTGAAAAAAAATTACAGAATTTCACACGTGAATTTAAAAATAGCTTGCTCCCTGTAAACAAATGACCAACAAGATTTAAAGATGTGAACTATAAGTAAGTGTTGTAAAAAGAAAAGTTTTACAGCTGTCCCACATTGCAAGTTCCATAGACACACTCACAGATGTGCGTTATCATTTGTTCTTTTAGCAGCTTTGATCTAAATGTCATTTCCATGGCATTAAAGGATTAGAACTCCCCGTCTGTCTGAGAGTTTCTCTTTTTGTGTGCATCATCTGCTATTCTGTCCATCTCTCTCTTTCTCTGTCTGCTTCTTTCTCCGGGATAATGGGATATAATGCTTTCATGCCTCCAGCTTACAAGGAAACTCCAGCCCCAGATGAGCACTTGAGCTCTCAGGTCTGAGAGAGATGATAGATGCCTCCATTTCTGATCCGATTCATCACTGACATTAAACAAGTTTCTTCTGAGACAGGTCTATTATACTCA
Source organism: Hybognathus amarus (assembly GCA_030378365.1). Lineage (NCBI taxonomy): Eukaryota > Metazoa > Chordata > Actinopteri > Cypriniformes > Leuciscidae > Hybognathus > Hybognathus amarus. The sequence goes on from JAQIUQ010007155.1 coordinate 19,242, forward strand.
AATTTATTTGAAAAATAAGTAAACACTGCATTTTCAGCATCATTACTCCAGTCTTCATTTTCACATGATGCTTCAGAAATAATTTTAATTTGCTGATTTGGAGCTTTTGGAAACATTTCATGTTATTATTAATATAAAACTGTTTAAGCTGCTTAGTATTTTTGTGGAAACTGTGATGCTCTTTTTTGAGAATTATTTAAAGAAGAGAAACCTCAAAAGAACAGCATTTTGTAACATTAGAAATGTCTGTACATTTATTAGTAACATGTTTTCCCTCAAAGCCTAATTACATTCATTTGTTACTACATCAGATTGCTTTTTGGTGAAATAGCTGTAGTTATTATCTGTCTTGTTAACGTAAAGGGATACTTTGAAATTAATTTTTGATATGTTTTAGCTTACCTCAAGGGCATCCAAGATGTAGGTGTCCTTTGTTTCCACAGTATTTTCAATTTTGATATTTTTAGGTCAAACCTTTGTTTGTCTGTCAGTCATATAATGCGAGGTCTATGGGGTCACCACCTCAAAGAGCATGCACAGAGAAGTCCAAATTAAACATGATTTAATGACTCATAAATGTAAGTACACATTGATGGCCTAAGACACAAAACAAGCGCTTTGTGTGAGAAAACGAACATTATTTATATAGTTTTTACCTCATGTAAAGTCCAAGTGGCTGTGAAAGTGCGGAAGTTATATCTCGTGTGTACGTCACTCATTGTTAACACAGAGATTTTGGAAGTGTTGTCCTTCACTGTGAAGATCTAAACACATTTAGATATACAGGAAATTGCAATGGAAGACGATTTTTATATATCAACAGACTAACAACGTTGATTTTTTTTCGCAAAAAAAACCAAGCGCCTTACGGAGTTTCATGCCTTCAGATCACTTGGACGTGGCTGTGGTTACAAGAGGTAAAAACAATATAAATACTGTTCGTTTTCTCACACAAACCGCTTGTTTTGTGTCTTAGGCCATCAATGTGTATCTTACATTTACGAGTCATTAAATCATGTTTAATTTGGACTTCTCTGTGCATGCTCTTTGAGGTGGTGACCATAGACCTGCATTATATGACTGACAGAAAAGAACGGTTTGACCTAAAAATATAAAAATTGAAAATACTGTGGAAACAAAGACACCTACATCTTGGATGCCTTTGAGGTAAGCTAAAACATATCAAAAATTAATTTTAAAGAGAACTGTCCCTTTAATAAACTTACTCAGACCAAAAAGAATATAAAGTTCTGACAAAATATTTCTCACAGCAATCTAAATCAAGGAAGAAAGGCTTTACCAGATCCAATATATTTTAGCATGGAATTACAGTGGTGGAAGCAAGGTTATATGGAATTATATTAAAACCTGTGGAAATACAAAGTGAGTAGATGAAACATACAGGCGTTGGGTTTCTGTTCTTTTTTCAACCACACGATGGCGGGCTCGAGCATCTAAAATGCGTTTTAAAGGGATAGTTCACACAAACATTAAATTCTGTCATAATTTACTCGTCTTCGTGTTCCAAACCTGTACGAGTTTATTGCTTCTGTTGAACACAAAATAAAATATTTACACCAAATCTCCCTTTGGGATAGAACATTTTAACTTTAATAATAAAAACATTTATTGTAACTTGGTAACTGTTAGTTGACATAAGATGACTGTGCATGGATTGACCAGGGGATTGACATGGTAAATGTTGTATCTTTTCCTCTAAAACACAATTCACTGTTATTTTCGTTGAGATGACAATATAAACAAATAACGGTAGCCTTCCCCTTATTTTGTTAAGGATTTTTAGTTTTATTTCACACAAATTAGCCCATATGAATTATTTTTTCCCCATATGAGGTTAGTCAGTTCAGTGTAGTGGGAAGTCCCGCTGGCTCATTCATGTTTGGCCGGTACGGGAATCGGTGTATTTAACGGATGTGACGGTGTGGGCCGGTCCCGTACCCGCCCGTAACTGAACTACAGCTCGAGCCACCGAGCGCGAGCGTTAACTCAGTGCAGCGTCATTATAGCTTCCATTCAGAGCCAAGCTGGAGTTTATCACTAGATCCCGAAGGTTCATTCACGAGACTCTCTCTCTCGTTCACTCGCCGGTTAACGTTTACCGAAAATTACTGGGTATGTGTGATTCCTGGATCCGCCGCCTCTGTGAGTACTCTCTCTCTCTCTCTCTCTCTCTCTCTCTCTCTCTCTCTCTCTCTCTCTCTCTCTCTCTCTCTCTCTCTCTCTCTCTCTCTCTCTCTCTCTCTCTCTCTCTCTCTCTCTTTCTCTCTCTCTCTCTCTCTCATTTCTCTCATTCTCTCTCTCTCTCTCATTCTCTCTCTCTCTCTCTCTCTCTCTCTCTCTCTCTCTCTCTCTCTCTCTCTCTCTCTCTCTCTCTCTCTCTCGTTTGTTTGTGTTCCACTGTTTGTATTGACTGAGGTGATGCACAGCTTTGAGGACATTTTGCTTACTCACTAATGCAGAGTTAACATCCCAGTTTATAAGCTGATTATTAGCATATCGTTTAGCTACTTCAGAACTAGATAATAATAATTATATAATTTATAAATAAATAGACTAATTACAATATGTTTAACAATATTATATTAATAATATAATTGTGATATAAAATAACATATAATATAAAATAGCCTATTAATTAAAATATATATATATTTAAAATATCTATCTATCTATCTATCTATCTATCTATCTATCTATCTATCTATCTATCTATCTATCTATCTATCTATCTATCTATCTATCTATCTATCTATCTATCTATCTATCTATCATCTATCTATCTATCTATCTATCTATCTATCTATCTATAGTCAATATAAAATTGTAATGATGGCTTTGTTGTGTGTGTTTGAGAGAAACTAAACTCTGTCCAGCATCGGTCTATTTTGGTGTGTCATATGTGATATTAGGTAGCAGGTGTCAGGCAGGGCTCATATACAGTCTACAAAGAAACTTCAGACCATTTGCTTGTTATTGCATTGCCCTTTTATGCATGATTTCACTTTTTTCCATACTAGTGGAAATTATTACCCAAAAGTTGAGGTGTAGATGTATCTCCCCAAACCTGGTCAGAAAACTGGGTCGGCATGCATGGGTGTATTTTTCATGTGAGAGCCCACATGGCTCAACCATCAAGTTTCATTCTGAGTCCGAGAGATCCCATTCATTTCAGATGGTCTAGGTATCCTGTGACCGCCGCATGCTGGGCTCTATAAATAAAAGCTGTTGCCGATGTTTGTGTTAGGCTATTTCCAGTTGAACCATACAGAAGACTCATTCAGTGTTTTTGTAGAAAATACATGATGTCATGACGTTGTGTTGTTGTTATTAAGGGTCAAGATGTCTGCAGTGTAATAGAAAAAAAAGTGACCTGAGCAGAACATTCGTTCCCAGTTCTGTTTCCATGGCAATTCATTCATTTAAACTGTTGATCTGGTGAAAAGAGGATGGGATGATGACGTCATTTAATTATCTCTCATTTTCTCCTTTTTTTTTAGAGATTGCTGTTGTTTTGACTGGTTCTGATGTAGTCTTTGACAAACAAGCGCTATTTTTTTAAAATGAGAAATTATTAAAAAAAAGCATTTTTTGTGTTAGAAATTCTATTTTTGCGGTAGCTCTGTATATTCTTATGGCAACGCTGTCAAGATGATGAATTAGATGTATTATTGTAGCGTTAAAGGCAGGGTAGGCAATTTGATCTCGAAACATTTTCTTGTTATGCTGGTTGAAAGTCTCTTCATGTCCTGATAACACACGTCATCAGCGCGTTTCATGCTATGCGGAGTTAGACAGACCTGTCACCGAACACAGCAGCCGCCTTTTACAGTTCTTCCTGAACCAAAACAACAAGCTTAAACTTCGTTCACACCATAACAACTGTAATTTCCATGAGATGGAAACCAGTGAGGTTATAATTGGAGAGTTTCGTGACTCGCATTTTTGCGTTTCTGTGGCTGAATCAACGGCGAAATGAATCTGCAGTAGTCAGGTGGTACAGGTCAGTGCTCTTTAGGTTGTTTATGTTCATTATTATTTTTCTGTTATGTGCTTCGAGACATGAGAAAGTTTAGTGCCATCTTTCGTGACACTTGTTGGACCCTGCTGTACGCGTTCATGTGTTTTGAAGGAGATGTGGCTTTGGAGACGCTCTGAAGGAAGGATCTTATGCTAATCAAAGCTAACTCGCTATTGCTAGCTTCTCTGAAAATTGCCTGCCCTACCTTTAGCAAAAGTTATCATAAGGCTTATAATGTTTGAAGAGGATGTCATCAGTAGACCTGGGAAGATTTTAAAACAAGTGGTTCATTCATTAATCCGTAAGATGCTGTGGAAATTCAAACCAAAGACCAAAATATACCTGAGTAATATATAGGCTACTCATAATGGTGCTCATTTTGATGTCGTCCTGTCTAAACGGAGAGATTGTAACAGAGACACAGAATGCCAAATTTGACAGCAGTGATATCATAAACAGGCCCTCCAGTCGATCAATACACTCACAGATGTGATCTCAACATTATCGATTATATTCTCATTACACAGAGTCTGATGAATCTCATATTGATCCAAAAAAAGTAGTAATAAGAGACTAATCAATATTTTTGAACTCAAAGCTGATTTTCTGCAAAGACCAAAACAATTTAATCGTCATACATTTAAGATAATTACTAAAAGTAGCCTTTATTGTGATTTTAGTGAACAATACAGGTTTTGAGCACAAGAGGGCGGTGTAGTACACGGAGAGAGGGGGAAAGCACGTGTTTGATTTGAATAGGTCTGGTTCTCCCTACAACACGTTTTAAAATAAAGGTTTCAAAAAGTAGCTTTTAGATTCTCTTAAAATAACCATTTTCTTCTCTCTCTCGCTTACGTTTTAAATAATCTGTAGAACCCTTTTCCACCATAAATTAGACTAACTTTTGTGCCATGGAAGGTTCTGGTTCTTCATGGAACCATTATGCCCATAAAGAACCTTTATTTTTATAAATGTAGGCTACATGAAAATATATATAGTGAGAATCATTTCAGTGGATGATGTGGTTCGCAATATAAGCTAAAAAAATGTTGTTGTTTTTTAAATCCAATGCTTCCAATGCCACTTTCAGTGTTGTTTTAGTATTATTTAAATGCTATTATAGCATTTATTATTTTAGATGAACTTTTATTGAGTTTTATTTAGTTTGAGTTTAAGCAATTTTGCTATATACTTTTGTCATTTCATTTTAATTGTTTTTTTTGTATATTTATTATTAGCTTTAATGTATTTTTATTTCAATAATACACTGTAAAAAATAAACCGTAAATTTAACGGTAAAAAAACGGCAGCTGTGGTTGCCTGAACTTTACCGTTAAAAATACGGTCGGAACGTTAATGGTTTTACAGACTCAACTTAAAATTTACAGTAATAAACTGTATTTTATTTTATGATAAAATGTGGTTTTTCTAAATTATTGATGTATTGCTATCTGTTTTAGACCATTCTAATGCACTGACAACCAACAATCATCACAGCAGTAATGAGAGATAGATGAGCAATCAGGAACCATAGTTATTTCAACAAAAAAACATAAAATGTGAAGTGTCACACAGGGAATTGTGGGAATGCCAATTTATGTTTTTTCAATGTAAATTATACAATGTTTTGTTCTTTTTCACTTTCAAAAACAGTAACTTTAACGGTATTTTACTGTTAAATTATATCACAGTTATTTACCGTGTATAGTACGGAAACTTTCTGTTAACCAATTAACAGTTTTGCACTGTAGCATTTTTACAGTATTTTACCGTTAAAATCACGGTTATTTTTTACAGTGTAGTCTTAATAATTTCAGTACTTTATTTTCAGTTAGTTGCTGGGGCTTTATTTCAAATTTTTTGTTTACTTTGAGTTACATTTTTCATGTAATATTTGTATATTTTTGTATTTTAGTTGTATTTAAATTAACAAAAATGATTTTTAATAGTTTTAGTTTAAAAAAAAACAACAACACTGGTCACATGATCTAAGAACTTAGATGTAATTTTACAAAAGTAATGTAAAAATGCCCATGTAGTGTATTTTCGCACATTTGTTTGTGCTGCATACTCATATTGTAGCAGAAATTATTAAGGCTGATAGTTTGCTTTGAGAAACTGAGGTGTGTGCGTGTGTGGCTATAGGACAGCCCATCTTTCCAGACTTCACAAATCACTCAGTTAGACATTTCAGTTAAACAGTCTTGCTACTTTTTATCCTCTCTCTCTCTCCCTCCCTTCCTCAGTCACCGTCTCGCTCTCTTTCTCTCTCTTAGCCGCACAAATAATCATTTCCTTTCAGACACTCCCCTCACTCACCATGAAAGGTGCTGTGCTGATTTATACTTAAACATCATGTCTCAAAGCTCTAAGATTTATATGATTTCCTCTTCCTCCCCAGAGTTAATCAGCCTGTGTAAGTATGTATGTGTATGTGAGAGAAAGAGACATGAAAGAAAAGAAGTGTCAGTGAGAAAGCGACATAATGAACACACTGTCTGAAATGCTCTACTAGTGTGGGCATGTAGAAAAATACACAAACACACATAATCTTCAAGCTTTCATATGAATCCCTCCTCTAAATCTATGACCTGAAGCTTACCTTTTTAATAGACATTACAGAGGAGATGATCTCATGCATTTCTGCTTCAGTTTCTCACACGCAAACACACACTCACTCATTACTGAAATCTACATTAGTCCCGAAATATGTATGTAAGAGTAATATTTTATATTAATATATATATATATATATATATATATATATATATATATATATATATATATATATATATATATATATATATATATATGACTTACATTGGTTATGATCATGGAAGCAAATAATATCATGACTTATTCCCTCAATATATAAAAAAAGTAAAAAATATGTTTTTTAATTCTATGATAAATTTAAAAAAGTAGATAGGCCTGTATATTTCTTACATAATACATACAGTACACATCATGCATTATTTTAGATGTATATGAGAGGATTTGGCATTAGGCTGATCAAAAGACAATAAAGGCATTCATAAATAAAATGATAAAATGTCACAGAAAAATATTACTGTTTTCAAAATTGGTAAGCATTAGAAATGTTTCTTGAGCACCAAATCAGCATATTAAAATAATTTCTGAAGGATCATGTGACACTGAAGACTGGTCTGTAGAAATAATTGTGGTGTCAGCTGTGATATTAAAGGGATACTCCACTTTTTTGGAAAAAGACTCATTTACAACAGTCGTTGAGTTTTACCGTTTTCGAATCAATTCAGACGATTTTCTGATATTTAGACTTTTTCAATTTCTGATCTCATTGACTCATTGATTGATAGGAAAAAAATTACTATGGTAGTCAATGAGACCAAACTGTCTGGTTACTGATATTCTTCTAAATATCAGAAAATCGTCTGAATTGATTCGTAAACGGTAAAACTCAACTGTTTAACTCTGGGGAGTTGTAAAATGAGCCTATTTCCAAAAAAAGTGGAGTATCCCTTTAACTTTGAGGTGTTTTATTTTCATCCTGTAGGTGGCGATAGGTACACAATTAAACATCCTGACACGTGCTGGAGCCTTAAAGGGATAGTTCACCCAAAAATTTAAATTCTGTCATAGTTTTTCCTCACCCTCAAGGAACATAAAAGAAGAAATTTTGAAGAATGTCAGTAACTAAACAGCTGATGGTCCCCATTTGCTATAATATAGAGGGAAAATACTATGGAAGTCAATGGCTTTCATCAACTGTTTAATTATCCACATTCTTCAAAATATCTTCCTTTGTGTTCAACAGAAGAAAGAAATTCCTTGAGGGTGAGTAAATGATGACAGAATTTCCATTTTGGGGTGAACTATCCCTTTAAGTCTGTTCACTTGCAAAATCTATAGCTGAATGTGGTCTGTCAGTGTCACAATGTCACCCGATTTAACATGCGTTTTAGTGTTAGAAAAACACACTGATTATTAGAAGACTTTTTTTCTCTCTCCTGAAACAGAGTCTGTTTTTGGAGAGTGATTTTGAGTTCTCCTGACTGTTTGATGACCGTGCACTTTACGTAATTACAACTTAACGGCTTCTCTTTGAGAATCGCTATGCTTTGATTCAGGCCACACAGAAAAGGAAGTGCGGTTGTTGACATGATCCTGTCACAGGAAACTCCTGTCTCTTTCTCTCCTCTCTTCTCCTCTCCTGTGTGTGTGTGTGGAGAGAGAGAGAGAGTATGTTGAATGGTTTAGGTTTTCACTGCGAGGGTGGGGCAAACCTTAATTACAGACCATCTCTACTTTTTCAGAAAGGGTCCTCTGTGTGTGTGTGTGTGTGTGTGTGTGTGTGTGTGTTTGTCCCCTAAATGTTTTGGGGAGGGTCCTTTAATGGCATATATCACTTTGGTGCTGAAGTCTCAAAACATGCATTTATGAAAAGCCAAAAATTACAACATGCCATTTGGATTGACTCTATATGAGTTTTATAGGAAGAGGTGTGTGTGTGTGTGTGTGTGTGTGTGTGTGAGAGAGAGAGGTTCTACTTTAGTAGTTTAGGAAGTCTTTGTAACACAATGCATTTGCATTCCTGCACTCCTGCTGGGCTCCTCGTTTGTTCCTTGCATTCTTGCCCACTCACCCCCAACCCCCTGTGTGTGTGTGTGTGTGTGTGTGTGAGTGTCGGGGGTCTCTTAAGTCTCCTAAAGACTACTTCAATCTCGGAATAACCCTAAACCAGCACTAACACACTCTTCACAAAAACTACACACATTTCTCCGCCACACACAAGTGGGCTCTCCCCCACCCCTCACAGGATACCAGGGGTCAGAGGTCAAACCTGGAGACACAAAGCATAAAGGGAACAAACCGCAGAGGGAGAGATGGGGAGTGGGGGAAAGAATGAAGGAAAGAGAGATAGGTGAAGCTGGAAAGTTGGTTGGATTAAAATCATTACTGCTGCTCAGATGACATTACTTTCATTTTAAATCATTCATGGCTCATCTCATGAGTTGTGTGTTGGGTGTGCTGCATATATAAGTCGGGGTGTGAACTTTTGACCACATTCCTTTGTATTTAGATGTAAATGCAAGTGTCAGGCCTCTGACCTCTTGAGATGTACAAGATCTCGACCTAAAGACCTTCAAATGAACACAAACACACACCAAGTTCTTACATTCCATAGCTGCTTTTCTATCTATCTATCTATCTATCTATCTATCTATCTATCTATCTATCTATCTATCTATCTATCTATCTATCTATCTATCTATCTATCTATCATCTATCTATCATCTTAAAAAAAATATATTAATTAGTTATTTTTAAGTAATTAAGTATATTAAAAATACATTTCAAATACTTAATTAAAAATGTAATAACAATAATGATATAATTATTTAACAATAAATGAACATGTAATACTATATATTTTTAAATATTTAGATTATATATCTAATTTTTATATATATATATATATATATAACTCCATTTATATAATATTTTACATTTCTTTAAAATATAATTAGTAAATAAATTACTATATTTACTCAATAAATATAAATAATATGATATAAATAAATCTAAATAATATGAATATTTAGTTTTAGGTAAGTTTTAAAAATAATGATAATATATATATATATATATATATATATATATATATATATAAATTAGTAAACTATTATAATTTAATAAATTATTTGTTTAATAATTATATATGTGTGTGTGTATGTGCTTGGTCTTTGATTTTGCTTTTTTAGTATTTATTTATTCTATTGTATGTCTCATATTTAGATAGCTAGGTACATATGTGTGTGTGTATCTTCCTGTCAGTTGGGTTTCATTCCTGGAAGAGAGCAATGCAGGATGCATCTATCCTTATACAAACACACAAACACACAATTGGTGAGCCGTCAGGCAGATGTGTAATCAGACAGGTATGTAGACTGATTAGGGAGTGTAAAGGCAGAGATCATTTGTGTGTCAGGAGTGTGCGTGTGTATTAAATTATAATTTTAGACTTCTGTCAAGTTGAATGTGTCTCGCGGTTTTATTGTGTCTTTGTGTATCCTATAGTTCAGAATGGTTTTTTGTGTGTGTGTGTTCTCACTTTGACTGGTGGCAGGAATGCTTGACAGGAACTAAAGCAAATGGGCCGCTAAAACTAATCTCATCCTCTTTTACTGTGTATGTGTGTGTGTTGTCCCCTCATTCATCCCTGCCTGTCTTGTCCTCCTCCAGGGCATGTCTGTCTTTACAGACTAGAGAGAAAAGATATTCATCACCTAAGTTAAGATCTTGCAGCCCCGCAGATTCCGACTCCCATTAACTTTGAAGAGAAAAGTTAAGGTTACAAAACTCATTACTTTTGCATTTAGAAAATGAAATGTTTTATTTTATTTGTGTATTTTTAAATTCAGAAAGAATGCTATTTATTTTGTTTTATTATTTTTGCATTCAATTAGTATTTGTTTTGTGTATTTTTTTAATAATTAATTTTTTAATAATTTGTTTTAATAAATTAATCATTTAATAAAATTATAAAATATAATATAGGGGAAATTATAAAATATAATATATATATATATATCATTTCATTCAGATTTTATTTATTTTTATTTATTTATTTTTTTATTTATAAACCAAGGCACATATAATCTCAAACTTACCTTGAACTGCCATAAACTGTCTAGTCTATGTATGTGTGTGTATATATATATATATATATATATATATATATATATATATATATATATAATTTTAAAATTATATTGTATTATATATTTTTTTATATATTTTATTTTTTTAATTTTTATTTTATTTTATTTATAGACCAAGGCACATATATAATCTCATACTTACCTTTTTTTGGTGTAAATTGTACTAATTTTAAATGGTTAACTTTAAGGAATTAATTTGATTAATTATTACTCAGTTCTAATTTGTTCAATAAATGTGTGTGTATGTATGTGTGTGTATATATATACAGTATATATATATATATATATAATGTATTAAATTTTATTATTTATTTTTTTTCATTCAGATTTTATTTATTTTTATTTATTTATTTTTTTTATTTATAAACCAAGGCACATATAATCTCAAACTTACCTTGAACTGCCATAAACTGTCTAGTCTATGTATGTGTATATGTGTATATATATATATATATATATATATATATATATTATATATATATAATTTATAAAATTATTATTAATATAATAATTTATAAAATTAATAAAAATTATATTTTGGTATTATATATTTTTTTTCATTCAGATTTTATTTTTTTAATTTTTAATTTTTATTTTATTTATAGACCAAGGCACATATATAATCTCATACTTACCTTGAACTGCCATAAACTGTCTAGTCTGTATTTTACTCCTCCTTTGAACTAGATTATGACATTTAATGTGTCACCTGTCGGCCGAGTGTTAGCGCATGCTGTGTGTGTCTGTTTGTAAGCGTGCAAGGGTGTGTTTGTCACTGATTGACAGCTGCAGGGAACCTGGCCATGTGGATGAACTTAGAAACAAGCAAAAGTAGGCCAGACACACTGTTAGTAAACACATCCACTCACACAGTTTACAGTAAGCAGTCAGCGCTGCATATAAAAAAAGAAGAGCTTTTTTGTTGTTCAATACTGGTTCTGTTTTTATCTCTATCTTTGTTTTGTTTTTTTTACACGCACACGCTGTTTTATAGAAAGGCCACGGATTTCATGTTCCTCCTTGTTTCCACGGCTACACTATCACAAAGGACTCCAGCTGGCTTTGGAAAAAAGAGAGCAAGGGACAGAGAGAAAGACGAACGGTGACCAGCCCCTTTCTAAACACACGGCAGCTGGGCCGAACTGTCATTCTGCACCCTGGCCTGCTCACACACACACACACAAAACACACTGCGGCCCCTCCTCTGGCTTTATAGCTCTTTGTGTTTTGTGATAATTCCCTTGGCATCTGCTAGAGGGAGCCCAACTAACCTGTTTGAATAAGTTTTATCGTTTTTGTCGCTTCCACACAAGCGCCACACACACTCACGTCGCTCTCGTCCGCGTCCAAACGTCATAATGCCCAGAGGTGCGTTCAATCTCCCCTCCTAATGAAGCATGAGGCCGAAAGAGGAGTTACTCCGGGCAGGGAAGGAGCCGAAAAGAAGGAATGAATGGATGATAGAGGGAGGGGGTTGAGCAGGGGACGTCTTTGATACAGCTCTGGCCCGGGCGGGGGGTAGTGTGTTTTTTAGCCAGGAGATTCACCATTCACACTCCTCCGTCGGCCGCTCGTTTGAAGTGCCTCACAAAGAGGAGTTTGTGGGCCGGGGGCCAAAAGGGGTTTTGTCATTCACAGAGTCCCTCTCCTCCTCCTCTTTAACCTCTCGCTCATTCTTTCTCTCTTTTGAAATGAGAAATACTTTATCGGCCAAGAACCCAGCCAATTAATGTTCAACCAACAGGCTGAATTGCTACAGAGCTAGCGTGCATGCGTGTCGGTTTAGTTTTCGCATCACTCCGCTCTCAGATTTGATCTGAACTTTCAGAGAGAGTTTAAAGGGATACTCCACTTTTTTTGGAAATAGGCTCATTTTACCACAAGAAGTAGTTGGGTTTTACCGTTTTCAAATCCATTCAGCCGATTTTTTGATATTTAGAAGAATATCAGTAACCAGACAGTTTCTGGTCTCATTGACTTACCATAGTAGGAAAAAAATAGACTATGGAAGTCAATGAGACCAGGATCTGAACTTTCAGAGAGAGTTTAAAGCAGATCTTCACTCTTTTGGGAAATAGGCTCATTTTACCACAAGGCGCCCTATTTTAACGATCTAAATAGGAAGTGTCAAAGCACAAAGCGCAATTAACTTTGTGGGCGGATCCCGGTGCTGTTGCTATTTTCCCGGCGGGTATAAATGCCTCTTGCGCCTGGCGCAAATCTAAAAGGGGTTGGTCTGGAGTAGCTTCATTATTCATAGGTGTGGTTTGGGCGTAACGGAAATAAACCAATGAAGAGCGTCATATCACATTCCCTTTAAGAGCATGATGACGGATGCGCTTGTTCCATGGCGCAATTCGATTTTAACGGCGCATTTACCAGCGCGCTTCAGCATCGGTTCACAGCCGAGTGGAACGATGTTCTCGTCAGGGCCGTAAAAGAAAGAGAAGGGACACTGGGGATGGGACAAACACACCCAAATTAGCTTCGGGTTAAATATGCATATAATAATTTGGGTAAATGTGTAAGCTTTATGCCTGTTTTTCCCATCATCATGGACACAACAATGATTTCCCTCATGTTTATATATTTTTCCGTATAATAATGTATCATTTGCAAAAAGTAAAATGCATCTGTGTTGATGAGAGAATCATCTACAGTGTATGCGTGTTGTTCACACTCTGTATTATGGCCAAGCATGCACGCTTAAAATATCATCTGAATATACGCTGCAACGCGCCGCTGACTTTAGACCAGGTTTTTTCTGGTCATTGGCGCAATTGTTTTCTGGAACTGGCAAAATAGCACCAGGGATTGTTTGCGCCGACACACGCGCCTCCTTTTTGCGCCAACCCGCCCAGGAAGCGCAAGTTCATTTGTTAGTTTACCGACGTGCGTCTGTGGAGGAAAAAAGCCCGCTTTGCGCGAGTGCAAAATTGGAATGATAAATGCGTCAGTGTATAAAGTCATTTGCGCCGGGTGCAGGATAGAGCCCAAGGAGTCAAGCAGTTGGGTTTTACCGTTTTTGAATGTATTCAGACGATTTTTTTTAATGAATATCAGTAACCAGACAGTTCCTGGTCTCATTGACCTCCATAGTATATTTTTTTCCTACTATGGAAGTCAATGAGACCAGAAAATGGTTACTGATATTCTTCTCAATATCAAAAAATCGTCTGAATGGATTTGAAAACGGTAAAACCCAACTGTTTAACTCTGGGGGAGTGGTAAAATGAGCCTATTTCCAAAAAAAGTGGAGTACTCCTCCAATCCCAAACCCCAGTCAGGCGCTCGGATTGTGTTAGACAAGCGGCAGATGTTAAGACCGTTCTGTTGAGAGAAAGTTGGACGAAAGCATTTCGGGGAGTTTTTCTTTCTCCGTTCCTGCCTGCTGGAGTTCAGGAATTCTCTATCACACTCCACTTCCCAACTGTTGGATAAACACGATGGCCTTGAGAGCATGTGTGTGTGTGTGGGTTTGGAGGCGTGACTCTTCCATGATCCAAACATCAAAGTGTATCCGTGGAAACTGTGAGGTAGTCAGTAATGCCACTAACATGGCATGACTTGTTTTTATTCCCTGCCTTTTTTGTGTGCGTGTGCACACGTGTAGGTGAAAATAAAGTTGTTTGGGATGTGTCCTACACATCTGGTGTTAGAGAATATATCATACTGAGGTTGCCCATGTTAGAAAAACACACATTTTGAGATGTCTTGGCCTTTAAAAAGACTTTGACAGCTCTCTGGCAACTGACTTCCTCTTCACTTTGTGGAGTCCAGACAACCCGTTGACCTTCCTGGCATGCTTTTGTGCAGATGGGGCATGTGTGTGTGTGTGTGTCCTTGTAAACCCTACGTTATGAGGGCAAAATGTCCCCACAAGGATGGCATTATCCAAAATCCTTATCCTTGTGAGGATATTTTTTTGTTCCCCTTGAGGAAAACGGCTTATAAATCACACTAAGTGCTGTTTCTTGAAAATATAAAAATGCAGTAAAAAATATAAAAAAGTGTTCTGTGATGGGCAGGTTTAGGGTTAGGTGACATAATATATAGTTTGTACAGTATAAAAATCATTATGTCCATAGAAAGTCCCATAAAACTTGAAAACACAACTTTTGTGCATGTTTATGGTTGTTTTTTTTTTGTATTTATATAAGAGTACCATCAAAAAGTTTTGTGTTCAGTTTTTTTAATAAGAAGAAAAAACTAATTTTTTTTTTTTTTAAGAAATTAATACACTGTAAAAATGAAAATGCTATATCTAAGCAATAAAATTGTGCCAACAGATTACAAGCAATATTATTCTTTGACGTCTATCTGTTATTCAGATAATTTTTTTTTTGGTGTAAATTGTACTAATTTTAAATGGTTAACTTTTAAGGAACTAATTTGATTAATTATTACTCAGTTCTAATTTGTTCAATTTAATTAATAATATTGCTTGTAATCTGTTGTCACAATTTTATTGATTAGATATAGCTTATTCATTTTACAGTGTACCTTTATTCAGGGAGGATGCATTAAATTGATTAAAGGTGACTGTATAATGTTACAAAACATTTCTATTTCATATAATTACTGTTCTTTTAACTTTCTTCATCAGAGAATCCTGCAATTTAACAATTTCCACAAACATATTTAGCAGCACAAGAGTTGTCAACATTGAAAAGGAAAAAAATATATATTCTTGAGCACTAATTCAGCATGGTATATTTTTTGGATAAATTAATTGCATTAATGGTCATTTTAAATTATTAAAATATTCACTGTATTCAAATGAACTCATTATGAGCATATCTGATTTCTTATAAAAGCAATTAAAAATATTATAACCCAAACTTTGGCACGGTAGTGTGCATTTAAGTTACTTTGCACTTATATTTGTATTCATCTATTTAAACAAAGACAGGAAGAATATTTATATTTGGCAATGATATTCCCAAGGCTATTACTATTGTGTGATAAGACTAAAATAAAAAAGAAATCTAAACAGTTTTTAGCTTGGAAACTTACATCTGTATTTTAAAGGGCTCCAGGTGCCTGGATGTTTTGGACTATTTGACCTGTGGTTTGCCTTTGTCACATAGAAAGAGAGAGTGAGCGTGAGGAAAAGGCTTTAGAAATAAACCGCAGGACTGGGTGGGTCAGAGAACACACACATACATGCTTGACACATGACACAGGCTCATACACACAGGTGAGAACAAGCACACACAGTGCCTGGCTCGGTTGCTGTAATAATTTAAAGAGAAAGCCTGGCCTACTTTCCGCATGCGCTGTGACCCAGTTTACATAGATTCAGACACACACGGAGCAGTCACAAACCTGTTCCACATCTCTTTTCTCTCTCTCTGTGTGTGTGTGAGAGAGAGCTGTTAGAACACAGAGCATGATCTTCTTACAGTGGTATAATCTAAAACAGACACATGCACTCTTGTACACTCAGATGTCATAAAGCAAAAGAGAGATCTTCCGATCTAATCCGTTCCCTTCATGTGTCCAGGAGTAATGTGTGTGTGTGTGTGTGTTTGTGTCTGGGCCTGCGCTAACCTGCTCCTGCCAAAAGCAGGAAATGAGGGAGCTGTAAGAAAATGGACTGCCACTGTTTAGTCTCTGAGCACACACACACACACACGCACACACACACACAGTGTTTAGTCTCCTCCAGCAGCTGTGCTATTCTAAGCAATACAGGCAGGAAGAACAGAGAGAGCAGAAATAGATGATTTTGGGACAGTAATTCCAAACTTCTGTTGTAGATTTACTCTGCAACTCTACAGTGCTGTACTCTAAGCATGCTCTACCCTACTGCTCACTACTACACTCTGACATAAAAATGCTTAGCTAGCATTGATATACTTGTTTATGCTTTATTCTACTCAATTTGATTCTAATGTGCTCTAGTTGTTTTTATACTAAACTTCCATTAGCTATTCTGTTATGTATGGAAGCTTGTTTCCGCCATTAAATGAAAAATCTAAAAGGTAATTGCGACTTTTTATCTCACAATTCTGACTTTTTTTTCTCACAATTGCGAGTTTACTTCTCGCAATTCTAACATTATTTCTCAGAATTGCGAAGATGGAAGAATCAGAAATATGAGTTATAAAGTCGAGAATTGTGAGATATAAAGTCAAAATTACGTGATATAAAGTCAGAATTACGTGATATAAAGTCAGAATTGCAGAGATATAAAGCCGCAATTGCGTGATATAAAGTCAGAATTACGTGATATAAAGTCAGAATTGCGAATATAAAGTCGCAATTGCGTGATATAAAGTCAGAATTGCATGATATAAAGTCAGAAATTGCGTGATATAAAGTCAGAATTGCGAGATATAAAGTTGCAATTGCGTGATATAAAGTCAGAATTGTGAGATATAAAGTCGTAATCCGTGATATAGTCAGAATTGCTAGAGATATAAAGTCAGAATTGCCATGATATAAAGTGCGAACTACGTGATATAAAGAGTCAGAATTTCGCGTGATATAAAGTCAGAATTGGTGTCGATATAAAGTCAGACATGGCGAGATATAAAGTCAGAACTGCGTGATATAAAGCTCAAATTACCGTGATATAAAGTTAGAATTGCGAGAAATATAAAGCTTGCAATTCGTGATATAAAGTCAGAATTGCGAACTAGAACTGAGGAAAATTGCGAGAATATAAAGTTAGCTGTGCGTAATATAAAGTCAGAATTGTCGTGATATAAAGTAAGAAATACGCTGCGATATAAAGCTGTAATTGCGTGATAAAGTCGCAATTGCGTGATATAAAGTCAGAATGCATGATATAAAGCCAGAACTGCGTGATATAAAGTCAGAATTGGAGATATAAAGTTGCAATGTAGTGAATAAAGTCAAAATTGCGGTGATAGAAGTCGAATTACGTGCATATAAAGTCAGAATTGCATGATATAAAGTCAGAAATTGCGTGATATAAAGTTGCAATTGCATGATATGAAGTCAAAACTTGCGATATAAAGTCAGAAATTCGTGATATAAAGTCAGAATGCCGAAGAATATGAAAGTCAAATTACTGTGCGATATAAAGTCAGAATTGCGTGATATAAAGGTCGCAATGCGTGATATAAAGTCAGAATTGCATGATATAAAGTCAGAATTGCATGATATAAAGTTGCAATTGCATGATATAAAGTCAGAATTGCGAAATATAAAACTCAGAATTGCGAGATATAAAGCTCAGAATGTGCCGTGATATAAAGGTCAAAGACTACCGTGAGATAATAAAGCTCGCAACGTTGCGTGATATAAAGTCAGAATTGCATGATATAAAGTCAGAATTGCGTGGATATAAAGTTGGCAATTGCATGATATAAAGTAGGAGATATCGCGAGAATATAAAGTCAGAATTGAAATATAAAGTCAGAATTGGCGATATAAAGTCAGAATTGCGTGATATAAGATGCAGAATCGCTATAAAGTTGCAATTGCTCTTATAAAGTCCGATGTGAAATTTAAACATTTGGGGAAAACAGTCTCTTTCCCCTTTGTAAATTGGGCCTGAAAAGTCGCAGCTGCAGACTTTATATCTCATAATCTCTGAAAAGATGTTCGAATTTGACAAATAAACTTGGAATTGTGAAGAAAGTCAGAATTGTGAGCTAAAACTCGCATTCTGACTTTTTATCTCGCAATTTGGACTTATGAAAGTCAATGATACTGGTGCGCTCTATATCACGGCTAATTTCCGACTTTATACCGCACGCAATCGGTAAGTTCACACCACGGCAATTTGATCTTACATCTCGCAATTTTCCTGAACTTTATATCTCGCAATTCCGACTATATCTCGTGATTCTGACTTTTACATCTCGCAATTGTGACTAATATTCTGGTATTTCTGACTTTATATTTCTCACAAATTCTCGACTTTATATATTCATAATTCTGAGAAAAGATGTTTCGAATTTCGACAAATAAGTCTCGCTGTATCGTGGTTATAAAGTCAGAATTGTGTGATGTAAACTCGCAATTGTCATAGAAAATCAAATCGTGAGCTAAAAAGTCGCACTTCCTAGACTTTAATATCACGCAATTCTGACTTTCTGTCGGCAGATTTCTGACTTTATATCTCGCAATTCTGACTTTATATCTCGCAATTCTGACTTTATATCTCGCAATTCTGGACTTTATAGCTCGGCAATTTCTGACTTTATATCTGCGCAATTCTGACTTTATATCTCACAATTCTGACTTTATATCTACGCAATTCTGACTTTATATATTCGCAATTCTGACTTTATATCTCGCAATTCTGACTTTATATCTCGCAATTGCTGACTTTATATCTCGCAATTCTGACTTTATCTCGCAATTCTGACTTTATATCTCGCAAATTCTGACTTTATATCACGCAATTCTGACTTTATATCATTCGCATTTCTAGACTTTATATCTACGCGATTTATTCTGACTTTATATCTGGCAATTCTGACTTTATATCACGCAAATTGCTGACTTTATATCGCAGCAATTCTGACTTTATATCTCTCAATTCTGACTTTCCTGCATGCAATTGGACTTATATCTGGCAATTCTGACTTTATATACTCCCGACAATTCTGACTTTATATCACGCAATTCGTGTCTCTATATCTTCGCATTTCATAACTTTATATCTCGCAATTCTGACTTTATATCGTCGCAATTGCTGACTTTATATCTTGGCAACAATTCTGTCTTTATATCTTTCCGGCAATTCTGACTTTATATCTCGCAATTCTGACTTTACATGCTCGGCAATTCTGACTTTATCATCGCAATTTCTGACTTTATATCTCGCAATTCTGACTTTATATCTCGCAATTCTGACTTTATATCTGATAACGTCTGACTTATATCTCGCAATTCTGACTTTATATCTTACGACTAATTCTGACTTTATATCTCGCAATTCGGACTTTATATCTCGCAATTCTGACTTTATAAATTATTTTTCTCGTAACTATATTCACAATTCTGACTTTATAATCACGACATTCAGTTCTACTTATATGTCGCAGTTCTGACTTTATATCACGCAATTCGACTTTATATGTCGCAGATTCTGACTTTATATCAGCGCATTTCTGACTTCATATCTACGCAATTCTCTGACTTTATATCACAGCAATTGCGACTTTATATCATCGCAATTCTGACTTTAGATCTCGCAATTCTGACTTTATATCGCAATTTTCTCCAGACTTTATATTCTCGCAATTCTGACTATATCTCGTAATTCTGACTTCATATTCTCGCAATTCTGACTTTATATCGTAATTCTGACTTTATATCCGTAATTCTGACTTCATATCTCACAATTCTGACTTTATATCTCGTAATTCTGACTTTATATCTCCTGCAATTTCTGACTTTATATCTCGCAATTCTGACTTTATATCTCGTAATTCTGATTTTATATCTCGATAATTCTGACTTTATATCTCGCAATTCTGACTTCTATATCTTCACAATTCTGACTTTATACACGGATTCGTCTTTATATCACGCATTTCTGACTTTATATCACGCAAATTCCGACTTATATCACGCAATTCTGACTTTATATCTCGCAATTCTGACTTTATATCACGCAATTATGACTATATCTCGTAATTCTGACTTTATATCTCGCAATTTTTCTGACTTTATATCGCGCAATTCTGACTTTATATCTCGTAATTCTTTCGACTTTATAAATCTCGCAATTCTGTGAAAAGAGTCAATTTTGACGTAAACTCGCAATTGTGTAGAAATCAGAATTGTGAGCTATAAACTCGCAATTCTGACTTTATAGCACGCAATTCTGACTTTATATCTCGCAATTCTGACTTTATATCTCGCAATTCTGACTTTATATTCCACAATTCTGACTTTATATGCTCGCAATTCTGACTTTATATCATCGCAATTCTGACTTTATATCTCGCAATTCTGACTTTATATCTCGCAATTCTGACTTTATATCTTCGCAATTCTGACTTTATATCTTCGCAATTCTGACTTTATATCTTCGTAATTCTGACTTTATATCTTGCAATTTCTGACTTTATATCTTGTAATTCTGACTTTATATCTTCGCATATTCTGACTTTATATCTCGCAATTCTGACTTTATATCTCACATTCTGACTTTATATCTCGCAATTCTGACTTTATATCTCGCAATTCTGACTTTATATCTCGCAATTCTGACTTTATATCTCGCAATTCTGACTTTATATCTCGCAATTCTGACTTTATATCTCGCAATTCTGACTTTATATCTCGCAATTCTGACTTTATATCTCGCAATTCTGACTTTATATCTCGCAATTTCTGACTTTATATCTCGTAATTCTGACTTTTATATCTCGCAATTCTGACTTTATATCTCTCAATTCTGACTTTATATCTCGCAATTCTGACTTTATATCTACGCAATTGCTGTCTTTATATCACGCATTTTCTGACTTTATATCACGCAATTCTGACTTTATATCTACGCAATTCTGACTTTATATCTTCGCAATTCTGACTTTATATCTCGCAATTACTGACTTTATATCCGCAATTCTGACTTTATATCTCGCATA
This sequence comes from Hybognathus amarus, assembly GCA_030378365.1. Classification (NCBI taxonomy): domain Eukaryota; kingdom Metazoa; phylum Chordata; class Actinopteri; order Cypriniformes; family Leuciscidae; genus Hybognathus; species Hybognathus amarus. Next base: position 40,568 of record JAQIUQ010007155.1, read on the forward strand.
TTCTGACTTTTATATCTCGCAATTCTGACTTTATATCTCGCAATTCTGACTTTATATCTACGCAATTCGGACTTTATAATCTCGCAATTACTGACTTTATATCATCGCAATTCTGACTTTATATCACGCAATTCTGACTTTATATCTTCGCAATTCTGACTTTATATCTCACAATTCTGACTTTATATGACACAATTCTGACTTTATAGCTCGCAATTCTGACTTTATATCACCCAATTCTGACTTTATATCTCGCAATTCTGACTTTATATCTAGCAATTCTGACTTTATATCTCGCAATTCTGACTTTATATCTTCGCAATTCTGACTATATCTTGTAATTTTGACTTCTATATCTTGCAATTCTGACTTTATATCTCGTAATTCTGACTTTATATCTTGCATTTCTGACTTTATATCTCGCAATTCTGACTTTATATCTCATTAATTCTGGACTTTATATCTCGCAATTCTGACTTTATAACACGCAATTGCTGTCTTTATATTCACGCATATTCTGACTTTATATGGCAATTCTGACTTTATATCTATGCAATTGCTGACTTTATATCTACGCAATTCTGACTTTATATCTTCGCAATTCTAACTTTTATAGATATGTCAATTGTGTCTTTATATCTACGCATTTCTGACTTTATATCTCGCAATTCTGACTCTATATCTACGCAATTGCCGACTTTATATCACGCAATTCTGACTTTATATTGACAATTCTGACTTTATATTCGCAATTTCTGACTTTATATCTCAGCAATTCTGACTTTATATCTCGCAATTCTGACTATATCTAGCAATTCTGACTTTATATCTCGCAATTCTGACTTTATATCTCGCAATTCTGACTTTATATCTTGCATATTCTGACTTTATATCTCGCAATTCTGACTTTATATCTTGCTATTCTGGACTTTATATCTCGCAATTCTGACTTTATAATACACAACAATTTGACTTCTATATCTCGCATTTCTGACTTTATATCTCTCAATTCTGGACTTTATATCTATGTGCAGATTTCTGACTTTATATCTCGCAATTCTGACTTTATATCTGCAATTCTGACTTTATATCATCGCAGATTGTGTACTTTATATTCACGCAATTCTGACTTTATATCTTGGCAATTCTGACTTTATACTAGCGCAGATTGCGACTTTATATCACCGCAATTCTGACTTTATATCTCGCAATTCTGACTTTATATCTCGCAATTCTGACTTTATATCTCGCAATTCTGACTCCATATCTCAATTCTGACTTTATATCTCGCAATTCTGACTTTATATCTCGCAATTCTGACTTTATATCTCGCAATTCTGACTTTATATCTCGTAATTCTGACTTTATATCCGCAATTCTGACTTTATATCTCGCAATTTCTGACTTTATATCTCGCAATTCTGACTTTATATCTCGTAATTCTGACTTTATATCTCGTAATTCTGACTTTATATCTTGCATTTCTGACTTTATATCTCGCAATTCTGACTTTATATCTCGCAATTCTGACTTTATATCTCGTAATTCTGACTTTATATCTCGCAATTCTGACTTTATATCATTAAATTTTGACTTTATATCTCGCAATTCTGACTTTATAACTCGCAAATAAAGTCAGAAAAATAAAGTCAGAATTTCGAGATATAAAGTCACAATTATTTATTTTTATTTTTTTATTCAGTGGCGGAAACAAGCTTCCATAATTATGCAACTCTAATACTCTTTTGTATTATATTCTTCGCCCACTCAACTCTGTTGTACTCCGTTCAAAAGTGTAGTTATCTTTACTCTGCTTATTCATTAAATAATGTTCTGTTACTTTGTACTATTATAAGCCAGTCTATTCTACAGTACAAAACGTTGTTATTGTACTTTATTCTCTACTCTATTCAAACTCTACTCAATACTCAACCCCATTCTATTAGATTTTAAGTTACTTTAGGCTATTCTTTCCAACTTTATTATGTTTAACTCTTATATGTTGCTACTCCACTGTACTTTATTCTCTTTTACTCAACCTTGTTTCTGCTATACTCTGTCTCCTCGGCTCAACTTTTTTGTACTCTAATGTACTGCACTAAACTTTATTATTCATTCTACTGTAACATATTTCTGCTCTAACTTTGCTGTATGCAGCTTCATTCTTATCCCATCAACTTCACTGAACTTGACTCCGTTTTGCTGTATTCTACTCATCTCTGCTGTGCATGCATTCTATTGTATTGCTCTCTTATAGTACTTCAAATAGGTCCATGGTACTCAAATTTTACTTCCACGTCTTTTTGTCCGTTTTCAGATCATGAACCTGCGATTACTATCTTGTTATATTTTGACTATTGAATACATTTAACTAAATTGTCAATTGATAAATGCGCTACTTACTTGTGTCACTCAGTAAACCTATCACTTCCTCCTACTCCACAGTATCATCATGTATAACAACCTACAAGAAAACTCCGCCCCCGGTCCCACCCAGGTCAACACCCACCAGACCATACATCTCTATAACAGCCCAGAGCAGCACAGAATCAGCACAGGATGCCTACAATGAGCTCACCGGTGCCGGCCCTTCAAACCGGGCCTTAGCCCGGTCCAGTCGGGCCTCAGCAACTCAACTGAGAGCATCGATAGCATGAAGGCCCTGACGGCAGCCATTGAGGCAGCAACGCTCAAGTCCACGGCCCAGCCAGCCAACATGTGACCAACAGCACCATCACCATCACCACAGCCAGCGCCACCAGCGTAACACACATCGCACAGGACGCTAAGAAAGACGCCCTCAGGAAGTGCCTGTCCATAGGGATACAGGTTGGCCACACACAATCACATCTGCGTTGCCTATAGGGTTACAGACTAGCAATACTAAACTAACAAAGAAAACTCAAAACAGAGAATAAAATATGAGCTTTACCACAGCAGTGTTTACAAGACTTCAGTTTACAAGAAAAGAAAGCAACACACTACTTGTGTATGTGTAAAAATACTGTCTCTCAAAACCACTGAATATTGTACTTCTCTTACTATTTCTGCCACACAAAGATATGCCAAAAATAGTAAGATTAGTATGCCAGTATGCTATTTTAAATTCAGCCAGGCATTATTTACAGTATATACTTAGTATGCTCTTTATTTAGTATCTGCACTATGCCCATAAATGCTGTCTAGTCATTAATTATCAGCAGTATATTCTCTGATTATTGAGTAGCCATCTATGTAATACAAAGTAACCAATGAATGCTATCTAGATAGGCAGCATACTTTTATGAGCACATCCATTGTCTGCAGTATATTCTCTAGTTTTTTGAGTATGCGCCAGTATTTTACATGCTATGATGCCCAAATATGGTGTCTAGGTGGGCAGTGTACTAAGTTTGGGGACCTACAGCCTTTTTATCTGCAGCACATTATCTGATTATTGAGTATGCATCAATAAAGTGTACAATTTCCACATTTTCTAATCACTTCTTGCTTTACACCTACATCATTTGGATCTAAAACAGGGCTTGACATTAACTTTTTGAGGCACTTGTCCTTCGGACAAGTAAATTTATATTTCACTTGTCCGTGCACAAAAGTCACTTGTCCGGGTAAAGATTTATAATTTTATCTCAGGGCTGCACGATTTGGGGAAAATGTCATATTGCGATTATTGAGGTCATTATTGCGGTTGTGATATGCGATCGCGAAATAATAAACAAATGGTTTCATGAGTCAACTTGTTCGGTTCTAAACCAAATGCACGTTAGTGATAATTCTGAAATTAGCAATAACAACTAAATGATTGATAACACCTATAATGGTCAATAAGCCATTGATGTCTGGATAAAAATTAACTGTAACAGGTAGGACTATACAGAAATTGTCTGAAGTTATCAAACAGTCTGCGCTGCATACATTACAAATTATATATAGACTACTCCTTATTAAAGCTACACAAGTTCTTTAGTCAAGAGCAGTGAGTAATTTTCTCTGTTCCCTTTGTTCTTTCATTAACTTTACTGACAGGAACGCTTTACGTGGTAGCTGGCCCTTTAAGAGCAGCTGCTGTGGACAGAGACGCAGATCTCAGCATGGGCCTCTGCGCAAAAATATGTTCGTTTCAAATCGGTAAAATTAAATCTGTAAAATAGACGTAACAAGTGGCACATAACGTGAAGTAACATGGCATTGTATTTTGTTTGAAATTTAACTTGTACAGTTGGACAACTCATTTCTCTTCTACTTGTCCAACAAAAAATCCCGCTTGTCCCGGACAAGTGGACAAGCCTTAATGTCGAGCCCTGTAAAATCTTCACAAAGGACCGTTTAAAGCTACACTGTGTGATTTTTACCCCCATCTCAGCGGTGAAAAGGTATATGACCATCCAGTGAATATTAGTTTCTGTTCCTCTCAATTTCGATTTCGTTTTAACTCCTACGGTGGCCAGCGTAGTCCAAGATTAACATGGCTTCCAGTTCGACCTCGTCCATGAGTGTTAACTCGAACGTAAACGCGAAAGGCGAAACTTGAATTAACGGGTATGTCCCTCTTTGGCTAATGTACTTTCAAGATGGAGGGGCAACATGGCGACACTCACGAGAATACTTTATTACTTGAACGAAGTAAATATACATTAATGTGCACATATATTTTTGAAAGAACTAAGTGTTTTAGCTAAGAATAAACTAAGAGTTACACAGTGTAGCTTTAAAAAGAAAGGCCTCAAGTACAAACAACAAATGTACAGCAGTACATTTAACAATAACAATTCGAAAATGTATTGCAGACACCCAGCCTCAATACTGAATATGTGTGTGTGTATCTGTGTTAAGGTTGACAGTCCTGAGGAAACCAGCCAATCAGAAGTGCACTGCAAGTTTCAGTCTGTCGGCATTCAAGTAGAAGAGGAGAATAGGTACGTTTACTCTACACCCACTCACTCACTCACTCACACACACCCGGTAGCAGCATATTCCATTACATCTCTAGCCTTTATCTCCAATCATGTGCTTATATAAACAAGACAAAGTCATTCAAAACATTACAGATGTGAGGATCATGACTATGAAAGCTTCTAAAAAAATGGAAGCTGTAAGAAGAGAGAGAAAAAAATGCAAGAGAGAGATGTCATTTTAAGCACATGTTCCTGTGATAAAGACCCTCCCATTCTCTATTTCACACACACAGCTGTCCCTATCATGGTGGTTTGGACACTGGGGCCTTCTGAAAGGGTAAAGGAGTGGGAGGCAGAGAGACAGCTGCTCTGTGTGTATGCGAGTGTGTCTGTGTGTACGTGCACCGCCATCTGTTGCTGTGCCCATTATGAAGCAAGGCAGGCTGCTGGGTCACAGGCATGGTCAAATATCGACCCCCTGTCTTACCTCTCTCTCTCTCTCACTCACTTTCTTTTGCTTTCTCTGACTCGCACACCCTCAGATTTTACTGTTTTAGCGCCCTGTGAGAGGGGGGACATAATGCAGGAGGAGGTAGTGAAAGAGAGATTGGTAGGGCCACTAGATGTTCGGATCTCTGTGTGTTTTCCCTTAACGTTCAGCTATATGTCCAGCCAAAGCATCGTAAAATCCCCATCTCCTAGCTAAATTGCTGCCCAAGAGTACAGATCAAATGCCAGAACAAATGTTACACACACATGCATACTGTGTGTAAACAGTAGTTTTACAGAAGGTCGGTTGTGTTCAGAGTCAGTTGCTAACTATATACACTACCGGTCAAAAGTTTTAAATCGATAAGATTTTTTATGTTTTTAAAAGAAGGTTCTGCTCACCAAGGCTGCAATTTTTGATAAAAAATACACAAAAAACACAGTAATATTGTGAAATATTATGACAATTTAAAATGACTTTTTATGTTAATATATATTAAAATGTAATTTATTCCTCTGAAAAAAGCTGTTTATTACTCCAGTCTTCAGTGTCACATGATCCTTCACAAATCACTCTAATATGATGATTTTATGCTCCAAAAACATGTATGATTATTATCCATGTTGAAAACAGTTTTTTACATTTTTATTTCAGGATTCTTTGATGAATAGAAGAGTTCAAAAGAACAGCTTTTATCTGAAATGGAAGAGCTTTTGTTACATTAAACACTACCCTTTAAAAAGTTTGGGGTCAGTAAGAATTTGTATTTTATTTTTGGGGAAATAAATAGAAAATCAATACTTTATTCATCAAGGATGAGTTACATTGATCAAAAGTTACAGTAAAGACATTTATAATGTTAGAAAAGATTCTAATTAAATAAATGCTGTTCTTTGAACTTTCTATCATCAAAGAATCCTGAAATAAAAACTGTAAAAAACTGTTTTCAACATGGATAATAATCATACATGTTTTTGGAGCATAAAATCATCATATTAGAGTGATTTGTGAAGGATCATGTGACATGAAGACTAGAAATAATGATGCTGAAAATTCAGCTTTTTTTCAGAGGGATGAATTACATTTTAATATATATTAACATAAAAAAGTCATTTTAAATTGTCATAATATTTCACAAATATTACACGTTGTTTTTATGTATTTTTTATCAAAAAATTGCAGCCTCTGCGTGAGGCAAAAGATTCTTTAAGGACATAAAATCTGGAATACTAAACTTTGGTTAGGATAATGAATATAGCAAATGTGTATAGAGACAGCGTTTCAACATCACGGACAAACACAAAAGACAGCTTAATTTTTCTCAGCTCTCAGGAACATTTTCTGAAACAGTCTTTAATATTCTCTTGATGGTAAGTGCAATTGTCACATCTTAAAGGAACACATCTGACTTTTTTGGACTTCAGCTTATTCACTGTATCCCCCAGAGTTATGTAAGTCCATACATAGCCTGTTTCATCTCTGTGCATGCTGTAACTCTGTTTGACGCACCCACCGCTAGCCTAGCTTAGCACAAAGACTGGATGTAAATGGCTACAGCTAGCATACTAATCCTAATAAGTGACAAAAATGTACATTGTTGTATAGATTATGTATAGTCACAGAGTGTACAAATGACGAGGTAATATGAGACACAGATTTCCTTTAACCGTATAAATATTGGGAACTATATTCTCAGGTGCTGCAATCATCACTCCGCCAAAGTAGCGGTGCTGCCCTCTGAGAATATAGTTCCTAATATGTATATGGTCTAAAGTTATGTGTGTCTCATATTACCTTGTTATTGTGTACACTCTGTGACTTTACAAATCACAACATGTAAATAGGAAAACATTGCATTATTTTGTCACTTATTAGGATTAGATATGCTAGCTGTAGCCATTTACATCCAGTCTTTGTGCTGAGCTAGGCTAGTAGGTGGGTGCATCAAACAGAGTTACAGCATGCACAGAGACGAGAAAGGTATGTATGGACTTATCTAACTCTGGGGATACATGTGAATAACTAAAGTCCAAAAAAGTCAGGAGTGTTCCTTTAATATTTATGGAATATATCATGTCAGGCTGATTTTAAACTGTGAATGGATCATTTGCATGTGATGGCTCACACAATGAAAGAATGTTTAGAAGTTTTTGAAGAGTTCTGACAGTTCCACTGTGAATCAACTCATCGGTTTTGATCAACAAGCCATGTGCATATTGTCATTTCAAATTGTCAGACAATTGTACTTTTACACATGTGCCAAAACACAACACATCAATAAGAAATTCAAATCTGATGTGAACAAGACACTAATTTTTAGAAGATCTGAACATGTTGTTTTAGAGAGAAAAGTCTCATTTGAGAATTAGTTGGAAAGCTTCTGAGAAAAACCGGAAAATAGAGCATTTTACCCAATATTTCTGCAAGTTGTGGTTTAGGCTTATTGAAAGTATTGTTGGAAGCTTAGCAATGGGTTGACATCGAAAACACTGTTTTTAAGTATATTTCATTCAGTTCAGTTATGTAAAAAATATATTTTGTTTAAAATTGACTATTTTATCCTGCATTTAAAATTTTTATTAGGGCTGTCAAACGATTAATTGCATCCAAAATAAAAGTTTGTGTTTACATAATATATGTGGGTGTACTGTGTATAATTATTTTGTATATATACAAATACACACACATGAATGTATATTTAAGAAAAATATTATTTATATGTAAAATATTTATATTTATATCTAATTATAAATTAGATATAAATCTGTTATACAGTCTGTGCATTTTTAAAATATTTTTCTTTAAATATCTACAAGCATGTGTGTGTGTATTTATAAATATATAATAATTATACACAGTTGCACCCACATATATTATGTAAACAAAAACTTTTATTTTGAATGCGAATTAATCGCAATTAATTGATTTGACAGCCCTAGATTTTTATACATACAGTATTGCATTTGTTCAATATTTTGTTCAATATTGATAAGTATTATAATTTGGAATTTAATATTGGGATAATAATATTATATATAATAATAATAATATTTAATATTGACTGTTTTACTATTTTAGAGTGTTGAAGGGTTAGTTTAGCAATATCAAACTTTCCCATGCGAGTTGAACAGCATGATGCGCTATGTTAAACACAATAGGAGAATAAGTAGTGGCCAAAAGTGATTTGGGTCTAGGACATCAAAACCCTAAGTGTTTGTTCTTATATATTCCTCATATTTTGATGATTTAAATGAATTTATAGGGTCATTGAAAACAAATACCGGGACATCACAGTTTGGCCAATACTGTAGATATTTCTTGATTGTGTTTAACATGGTGCCTTAAGTAGCTTCAGGTTTTGGAACTGATCTAGTGTGTGTGTGTGTGTGTGTGCACATGTATTGGAGGCAGTGGCTGGTAACTGCCAGTGTTGAGGAGTTGAGGGCAGCAGATTCCTAGACAGTGAGAGGGACATACATAACCCACACACACTCGCGCAGGTTGCCGGTATTTGGACTTTGCTGAAGCATGCCTTTGTAACTAAGTGGGAATACAGCTGTAAAACACCAGCACACACACATACACACGCAGACAGCTCTCCTAGCACACGTCAGAGCACTTGAACTGTGTGCAGAGACTAATTTAGCGTGTCATACACTCTTTTCTTCCTCTGTGCAGTAGGAACAAAGGGAATTAAGGAATGAGTTGTCTTCCCTGTGGCTGTGTTCCAAACCACTTGCACTCGACTTTTTTTTAGCTCCAGGGAGGTGCAGTACAACATGTAGTCAGACATGTTTGATAACACATATTGACAAACTGTGGATCTCCAACACTTATAGACAGACATGTAGACATTGGTATTATGTTTGGATTTGATACTGTGAAGATGCTCTGATGCGATCTATATTGTGAAAAGTGCTATACTTGACGGACAGACAGAGATAGATAGATAGATATAAAATAGATATAGATAGATAGATAGATAGATAGATAGATAGATAGATAGAATAGATAGATAGATAGATAGATAGATAGATAGATAGATAGATAGATAGATAGATAGATAGATAGATGAATATAATAAATATAGATAGATAGATAGATAGATAGATAGATAGATAGATAGATAGATAGATAGATAGATAGATAGATAGATAGATAGATAGAGTAGATAGATAGATCAGATAGATAGATAGATAGATATAGATAGATAGATAGATAGATAGATAAATGAGATATAAATAGATATAAATAGATATAGATAGATAGATAGATAGATAGATAGATAGATCAGATAGATCAGATAGATAGATAGATAAATAGATATAAATAGATATAAATAGATATAAATAGAGATAGATAGATAGATAGATAGATAGATAGATCAGATAGATAGAATAGATAGAATCAGATAGATAGATAGATGAGATGGATACGATAGATAGATAGATATGATAGATAGATAGATAGAATGAGATGGAGAGATGGATGGATGGATGGATGGATGGATGGATGGATGGATAGATGGATAGATGGATAGATGGATAGATAGATAGATAGATAGATAGATAGATAGATAGATAGATAGATAGATAGATATTAGATAGATAGATAGATAGATAGATAGATAGATAGATAGATAGATAGATAGATATGATAGATAGATAGATAGATAGATAGATATAGATATAGATAGATAGATAGATAGATAGATAGATAGATCTGGGTCACGGCACCAATGTTAACCCTTCCACCCGGGTCCTACTCGACCCGCTCCGAGCGGGCCTCGAACCCGGGTCTCCGGCATGAGAGTCAGTCGCACTTACAAGGAGGCTAAAGACTGCAGCCGCTCAGCGTCTGTTGCTAGAGCACCTATTGAGATCAGGGGAGTGAGGTTTACTCGCACAGCAACTACTAGCTGGCCTCCGTTACATAACATTCGTTTGAGAGCGAAACAACAAATTGAGGGTTTCCGAGATTTTTCTTATTTCCATTTTTTTTAAGTAGTTACTTTTTACTCACGGTTATGAATAGAAATGTAGTGGAGTAAAGAGTACAATATTTCCCTCTCAAATGTACTTGAGTAAAGTCATGAGTACCCCCAAAAATGATACTCTGAGTAAAGTACAGATCCCTCAAAATTGTACTTAAGTACTGTACTCAAGTAAATGTACTCCAATACATGTCCGACTCTGATTTAAAGTATTAGTAGACTGTCAGCTTAATATCTGCTAACACTTTATTTTGTTGGTCTCCCAACAGACATTCAACTGACAATAAATGACTCGGCGAACTACAAGTAAACTTATTCTCCTTACCCAAAGCCTAACACCTAACCAGTAACCTAACAGTCTACTGACAGTCTACTATAATATACTAATACTCTAATGAGAGTTAGTTGACATGTAGTTGAAAAGTTACTTATAATTAGTAGAACGTCTAAAGTGACTCGAAATAAAGTGTAACCACATATTCTAACCCCCATATCTTATATTCATATCAGATCATATATTTTGTGATCATTCACATGCATTCATAAATGCATTTTAGGGTGTAGATGTTTGTCAATAATATGAAATATTTAATCCGGAAAGAACAAAACAAATGATAATGAATGAACCCAAAAGCTTCCATATAGAACCTTTTTACCCTAAAGTGTTCTTATTATTGAACCCTTAAAACGGGTTCTGTATAGAACCTTAGAGGTTCCAAATATGTAGCGCTGATAGAACTTTTTAAGGTTCTATATAGAACCTTTTCTTCTAAGAGCTGGCGTGGTGTCTTCCCTGTCACACCCTGTGGAGATTTTGGTGCTGTGGTGGTCCTTGTGGCTTTAACATGCATGCGGCCCACCCCTGCTAGAAGAAGCATGAGTGTGCATGGGTATTCTCCATGTCTATTGATAGCTTTAGTTAATATGTAAAGGACTGAGTGCACCATGGGTTAGTTTCAGCATCAAACGCCAAACCCACTCTGTGCACAGACCGTCTCAGGCATACATGATGGAATATCCAGATTCACCCTGATTGGATGGCTGTTACAAAAGTTCAAGTTCGTTGTACACCGGTAAACTGATATCAGTGGATGGATGTATGAAGGCTGGACTCCTCATGTTTAGATCATGATATGAACAATACTTGATAACTAATTTTTTTCTTTCAAATTTTGGCATTTGTGGACAGTGTATTTCAGGCTCAGGGAGATATGAGAAGAACCTGTTGTTAAACTGTCTGCCATAGTTACATTTAACTTGCTGAACATGCACCCCCCCCATACACACACACACACACACACACACACACACACACACACACACACACACACACACACACACACACACACACACACACACACACACACACACACACACACACACACACACACACACACACACACACACACACACTCACCATACACAAACGTTTTCTTATGATATGATTTACAGAAGGCAATGATTACTACCATGTGAGCGGAACAAGAAATGAATACTCTCTCTCTCTCCCTCTCTCTCATGCACCCTTTATTTGTCTCTCTTCCTCTCTACAGGAGGTAGTTCGTTGATATGAAACAGGCCTTTCTGACACACACACACACACACAATCTAAAATGGTCTTTAATGGGAAACAAATGGTTGAGAAAAAATATAGGAACTTAGTAATGTAGCGAGAAAAACAGACGCAGATTACTAGATGGAAGGGTAAAAACATGAAAAAGATTAAAGAAATCCTAGCACAGTTATGGCCTGTATGTGCTGTAAGCAATTTTATTGTTGTGCCATCCGGGGATAACTCTGATATTCAAATGCTTCAGGATGCACAGGGCACACATCGGCGACACACACTCAGGGTATGGTGAGAGGATGTCATGTGCTGCAGTGCATCTGAATAGAGCAGGTGTCATACCTCTCCAGTACACACACACACACACACACACCGCACACGCGCGCCAGGCAAACACAGAGTAGCAGATCTAAGCCAGATCGCTTTGATATGTTATCCTTCTCTATTCCTAAAGGAGAGAAGTGTGTGTGTCTGTGTTTGTTAACTTGTATTCAATATCATAGTCTACAGTTACGTAGAAGGAAGTTTCAACAGAAAAGTAATGCCATTTATTTGAACATCTTAAGTACATTTGGAGCATTTTAATATTTTTGTATATTGAATATTTTATTTGTTTGTTTTTCACTTTCCATAACTGGGAACAATTCAAATTAGTTTCTTTGATGATTAAAATGTTCTTAACTTTCATCATATTTACCCATTGTTATATATTATATTTGAATACATTTACAATTGTGTTAATGTAAAGAGCTATTTGCATCATACAACAAACATATTTTTAAATGTTAGATCAGAAAGATTTATTTGAAAGAAATTAATACTTTTTATTCAGCATTTTATAATGTTAAAAGATATTTCTATGTCAAATTTATGCTTTTCTTTTTTGAACTTTATTTTCCATCAAAAAATGCTGAAAAATAAATATCACCAGTTTCCACAAAAATATTCTGCAGCACAACTTTTTTCAACATTGATAATAATAAGAAATGTCTCTTGAGCACCAAAAAGCATATTAGAAATAATTCTGGAGGATCAATAGACTGAATTCAGCCTTTCCTTCACAATATATATTTTTTAAAAGTGTGTGTATATTTATTTTATTACAATTTTATAACCATTTGTTAATTTAATATATATATGTGTATATGTGTATATGTATGTATGTATATATATATATATAGATTAACAAATAGTTATTAAAATTTAATAAATGATACTGCACACACTTTGAGATATAGAGTGTATGTATATATATATTAGGGCTGTCAAACTATTAATCGCGATTAATCACATTAAAATAAAAGTTTGTGCTTACATAATATATGTGGGTGCCCTGTGTTTTATATTTATAATAGGGCTGTGCAAAAGTGAATTGCGATTAACTCGATCCCAAATAAAAGTCTGTGTTTACATAATATATTTGTGTGTGCTGTATATAATTATTTTGTAGACATAAATACACACACATGCATATTGTAAATATGTTATTTATATATATATATATATATGTGTGTGTGTATGTGTGTATGTCTATATATATATATATATATATATGCATATATATATATATATATATACACAGAATTTAAGCGCAAATAATTCTTAAATATATACATGCATGCTAGGTATTTATATATACAAAATAATTATATACAGCACACAAAAATATATTATGTAAGCACAGACTTTTATTTTGGATGCGAATTAATCGCAATTAACTTTTGCACAGCCCTAATTTAAAAATACACACACATGCTTGTATATATTTAAGAAATATTTTAATGTATATAATTTATGAATACACACACATGCTTGTATATATTTAGGTTATATTTTCATGTATATACTGTATATAGATTTATATATATTTTATATAATATGTAAATATAAATATTTTATATATAAATAATATTTGTTTCTTAAATATACATGCATGTGTGTGTGTATTTATATATATATGAAATTATTATACACAGTTCACCCACATATGTAAACACAAACTTTTATTTTGGATGCGAATTAATCACAAATAATCGTTCGACAGGCCTAATATATTTCTGTAGTAATATTTTACAATATTATTGTTTTTACTGTATATTTGATCAAATAAATGCAGCCTTTATGAACAGAAGAGAGTGTTAATATTTCCCATCATATTTGTTTTAATTAAAATAGTTCAATTATTGTTTTGATGCACATTTTGTATCTAGTCTTTGTTATTGTCAACGGCGCAATTAAAACGTTTGTGTCAACATTGTTTCTGAGCAGTAGATGCACATTTAGCTAATTGATTAAACGACACTATTCATCTTTTCTTTCCAGCTACTGCAGAGTCACGCGCTCTAACAGCGTCACCACTGCCGTTCAAGCCGATCTTGACCTTCTGGAGTTTCACGGCGATGACCAGTTCACGCAGACCCACCAGGGGCCCATTATGCGCCAGCCGTCCCGGGATGCATCCACTTCCACTGTCAGCATCCAGGGCTCTGGAAACCACTACCATGCCTGTATCCAGGATGACTTCACCGACGTGGGCTTCGACCCCTCCATTCTGCCCCCGCCGGTCCCTTGGATGGATGGAGCCATGGAGGAGGAATACGCAAGTGAAGTGCCAGTCTCTGTGTGTCCGCAGGACGGACGCTGGTTTCTGAAGCTGCTGCATGCAGAGGTGGAGAGGATGGAGGGCTGGTGCCAACAGATGGAACAGGATGAGCTTGAGAATGAGCTACCGGAAGACAGTGAGTAACTCTGAAGATGAATGACTCCAAAAAAAGTAGTAGGGTGCCCATTCTAGACAGCATTTTTATGCATTACAGTTCTGGGAAGTAGACTCATTTAGAGTGTGTGTTTTAACAGCGATAATTCGGCATTAATTATTCATTTATAACATTTAATTCAACAGCATTCTCATTTAGACTCATTTATAATGTTCTTTTTAACTGCATTTTTTGGCATTATAGACTCATTCAGAATGTTTATTCAGCAGCATTTTTGGCCATTATAGATTTATTTACAATGTTCGATTCAGCAGCAATACAAATCTCTGTAATGAAACTCTAAGATGGCGCAGGCTAATAGGTCCTAAACTCAAACACTTGCAATCATATCATTCTCTATAGGCAGTGTTATGCAGTGCAACGATAATTAGTGAATTCGTTTAAAGGATTAGTTCACCCCATAAGACCTTCGTTCATCTTCAGAACACAAATGAAGATATTTTTGATTAAATTTGAGAGGTGGATCACTCCTCCATAGGCTTCCTAAGGGACTGGCTCTTGACGGCCCATAAAGTCATTAAAGAAAATGTTTAAATATTCCATGTGCCTACATTGGCTCAATTATAAGTTTATCAGAGCGACGAGACTACTTTTGTGCGAAAAAAACATAAATAACGACTTATTCGACTATTCCATTTAGGGATGCACAATATATTGGCAATGTTATTACGTTATCGGCCCAACAAGAACATTTAGCCGATATCTAAAAGCCGATAAATAATGTATTATTTCCTTCAGCTGAGGCACTTTAGATGTGCACTGTTCAACTTGATGCTTTTAAATTGCTTGAAATATGATTGAAATCACTTTAAAAAAGGAAAATCCAGTTAAAGTGCAAAATGTGCAGCGCAAGTCTGTCATATCGGCTACACAACAATAAAATAAGAACATCATAATTGTGTTTGTATCTTGACTTTTAATGAGGAGACTTTTTTTATAATCAGGCTCTCAAAAATTGTCTAAAAATTTGGATTTAGATTTATCGGCCAATATATCGGTTATCGGCTTTCAAATATAAAGAATTATCGGTTATCGGTATCGGCCAAAAATGTCAAATCAGTGCATCCCTAATTCCATTCCTTCCTTATGGGCCTTAGAGACGAGAATTGAAGAGATTTTCCAGAATGCATGCGCGAGAACTAGATCAGGACGTTCTTCTTCGACTACTTCTTGTTACCGACTGCTCACCGCTTAGGAGGATTACCGCCACCTACCGTATAGGATGATGATCCATATATAAGGCGCTCCTGTCGTTTTTGAGAAGATTAAAGGCTTTTAAGTGCTCCTTATAGTGCGGTAAAATACGGTAATTGAAAAGCATATGTACAGCGCGCATCTTCCTCTGCTTGTAAACAGGAAGTTTTGCGCTTCCAGCTATATCAGCACATCATCTTATACGGTAGGGGGCGGTAATACTCCTAAGCGGTGAGCAGCCGGTAACAAGAAGTAGTCGAAGAAGAACGTCCTCATCTCAGTTCTCGCGCATGCGTTCTGGAAATCTCTTCAATTCTCGTCTCAATGCCCATAAGGGCATTGATCTTCTTCTGCGGGGTGTTGTTTTATCCTCTTTGACGTCATAGTTCCCCACTTTGAAAAATGAGTCGTTTACTGAGACTGGTGTCAATAAAAGCTTTTATTGGACTAACAAGGACGTTTTCAGTTCTGAAACTTACAGGATATTCTTATAATGTGATGACCTCTTAGATGTCAAAAGCTCAAGTAAAATTTTATTTCTCAGTTCATCACCTCTTTAAAATTTGTGAACTGAACTTTGAACTAGTTCATGTAGAAAGTGAACTTTCCCAACACTGTCTATAAGGAATGGCTGTAACAGTAGTCAATGAGCTTACTGCTCAACCTTCAAATACTTGCAATGCAGTGCGCTTCAGAGACCCTCCATCTTCCCCAGCTCCACTTGTATAGATCTGCTTCGGATAATTCATGTCTGTTATACTGAAGAGTAGCAGCATGTCTTACTTGCTCACAGCAGCGTGTATTGTATGTATTGGCAGTAGAAGGTCCCGGTACTTGCTCTAGCGTAGCAGATCTATTTCGCCAAGACCAAATTTAGACCAAACATTCTCATTCTATTACCATGCCAAACACTCTGAGAGTTGATATGACAGAATTACATTTCAGGAATTTTTCAGTTCAACAGCACTTTTTGGGAGATTCATATGTTTTTGATGTTCTAAATGCATCTTTGATCCCCCAAAATGATTTCTTAGGCAACTCGCAAGGTTTTGAATTAGTTTAAAATTAGGGCTGTCAGTTTAACGCGTTATTAACGGCGTTAAGCAAACCCATTTTAACGGCGTTAATTTTTTTATCGCGCGATTAACGGTCTTTTTGTCACATGCTTTTGCAACAGGACGCGGCATGCGTCCTGATCCATTTCGCCGTCTCGCGCTCGTCATCCACTCAAAGCCGAAACGTGTGTTTGTGGCGTGCCTGTTGTTTTGTTTTTCCGATCTAGCTAGATCCGCTTGCTCTTTGGTCGAAGAAGCAACAAAACGTCCTCGAGGTTTCAGATGGGAATGGGTTTCAGAGCGCAGCGCGAGGATGTTTTGTGCCGCACACACTCGTTTGGGCTTGCGAGCCGGCCAAATAGTAACGTTACGTTTTGAGTGAATGACGAGCGCGAGACACCGAAATGGATGCCCTAAGATTCTGAATTGGAAAGTTTACTTTTAAAAAGTTGCCAAACTGTCCCATTGACAAGACCAAGTGATCTGTGTGTTTTGTCGTTGTGAACTGAGCTATCATCATCGCAGCACGTCCTGTCTGAAACACCACTTGATGATGGCCAAGCACACACACAGCTGATGCGAATTCTCCACCCCCTCGTCAATATTAGGACCTGTCAGTATTTTTTTCACCCTATTTTTCACCCTATTTTCACCCTAGATTATTTATATAGTGTGAAATTTAACACTAGTCCAATGTTATTTTCAATAATAATAATAAAAAAAACATTTGCACTAAACAAGCCAATCCACTTTTCCATGTTGATAAGAGCATTAAAATGAGAAAAAATAATGTAACAAAAAGAAATCAAAAGAAATCAAAAGATATATAGAATAGATAAAAATGTGCGATTAATCGCGAGTTAACTATGACATTAATGCGATTAATCGTGATTAAATATTTTAATCGTTTGACAGCACTATTTAAAATATATAGTAATTGTAGCAAAATGGTTATTTTAGATCAATTATTGAATTTCCGAATCCGCTATTTTTTAAGTCAAGTAGTCATTTGATTGCAAAACTATATTTAGAGTGACATTTACACAGTCTGTGTGCAAGTCGTTTGAAGAATAATCAGCCACTTCAACAAAACTACCAGTGCACAAGGGTCATTTCACAGTCTGGTTACCTCCGGCCAGCCTGTTTCTCTTTCTCCCACTTCCCGCCTTTTCCCCGCTCAAGCACACACACCACACACACACACAGCGCAGTGATCGTCTTCGCGTCAGTCACAAAGCCTGCTTGTTCATCTATCTCCTGTCTGTCTCCCTCTCACATACCAGACATTTCTACCAGCAGGGAGCCACCCGTCTTTCTCGTTTCTTTCGCTCCCTCTTTCTCTGTATATTTTCTTCTTCCTCTCAGTTTCTATATCTGTCTCCTTCCACTCTAGCCCATCCCTCTTTCCCTGAATACATAAAATATGCTAATCTCTGTGTCCTATGACAGCACATTGTTTGCCATATGGTCTCTTGCTGCTGCATGTTAAACAGAGCGAGTTCATTTCGTCAGATAACTGTTTACACTGCAATCCACTGAGACACGCTGCAGTCACTCCTCAGGCCAACGCGGAAGCCTTTATATGACCCCCACATGGCAAACATTAGTTTCCTTTAAGAGAATTCACCCCTTGTTTGGTAATCTGATATGCTGTTTACTTTCCTTCACTCTCAATCTATCTTTTTACATCGCACTCTTGTTCTGTTTGTGTGTGCGTGAATTTCTTGGCTCGTTGGCTTTGGCGGGTGTTTGTTTGGTGTGCTTGGTAAACACTCCCCTTGCTCCTCTGGTTCCTGCATTTAAGTTCCCAAGCCTTAGATATTTATGACCCCCTTCTCACTTGAAAGAGACAGCATTTAAACATTAACTTGCTGCAACACAAACGCACACATTCACTGCTGTGTAATTATAGAGTTTCTCATACTGTGCTAATCAACTTTTCATGCTACTTACTGCACTGTCGTTTTACCGAAGTTGTTTAAAACAGCCGATTCTCTTCTTTTGTGTGTGTTTAGTCCTTGGCAAGATTCGCAGGTGCGGTGGGCAGCGCTCAGTTGCTGATGACGCAGAAATTTCAGCAGTTCCGCGAGCTCTGTGAAGAAAACTTGGTATGTATGAGGCAAACATCCATTAGCCAATCAGAGCAGAGCGGCACTTGGTGACTCTGCCCCTGCAGTAGCATTAAAGGGCGGGTTTACTGCTCTTTTTCTTTGCATGATTGTGTTTATGGGGTGCAATATAACATGTATCCGTTGGTTTTTCTTTTTTTAAAAGTTTTATTTTTCATATATTTTAACTTTATTGTCAGCCGCGCTCCCCCTGTCCCCTGAACGAGCCGGTTGACTTCCTGAGTCTATGAAAACACTCCCTCAGAGCCACGTAGCGGGCTCAGATTGGTTCGTTTGGGCCGGTGTGTTGTGATTGGCTAAACTGTCGCTCACGTTGTCCGGAAGATTACACGCCCATGACCTTTGCGGGCGAAGCGGGGCGGGCATGCCAAATGTGGATAACATAGACGGTGGATACACGTAAAATAATGATGTGGAGACTGCAGTATCAGTGAGGCAAATCAGCACCGAGAAAGCCGCGATGAATCGAGTCAAGCAGAACCTCACCACACACGGCTCTTAATAAAGGTTTCTGAATGATAATTTGCTTCATGTTTTAACTTTATACACGTTTGTTTTACACAATAGCATCTGACTGGCAACGATAGCAACTGACTGGCTAATGCTAATGTCAAACACAAACAGCGTTTGCAGGTTTACGTTCTTGATCAGAATCGAAAATAAAGTCATAAAGCATATATATGAAAAATACATTTACAACATTAGTACTTATACAGAATTCAGGTCCATAATGTTTGTACGCTTTTGCCGTACGACACAAAATAGCCTAACTAGTAGCCCATAAAGCCTACAAAGCCAGCACTGGCATTTGAAGAAAACACAACGCAACGTCTGGAATTATACATGCAAATACATTTAAAATGATGAAGTCTTCAGCCTACTTACATGTGGCCCAACAACTGCTGACTTTTAACTGCTGGTTTTAAAGTTGGATCTGCTTCATGATTTAGAAACAGTTTCTTGTTTACGTTAATCCAGTGTTGAACTCGTGGAGATTCTGGAAGCTGTCTCGTAAATGCGCAGCACAGAGAGCTAGATTACAATCGTCACTTTCAGGAATATAATCAAACACAAATTGTATCCATTGTTGTCGAAGTATACGTGTCCGTGGGAAGCCCGAAACAGAAGACCTGACCGCTAGCTGAACACAACACACTCGACGCATGCCCTTCCTGTCATTTTCCGAGAGGGAGTGGTTGATGCAAATGTGTGTGGTTAGTGACGTACCATAACCCAGTTGTAGTTGCAAAACGAGTCGTTTTTGTTTGGCAATTATACTTCCTGATTTTTAAAAGACGATATCTACTGCTTACACTGAACTTTCAGTCTACAACTTGCCAGGTACTGTTTCATGCACCAACAGCAACATTACACACTATTTGAAATCAGAAAAGTGAAATCGCACGTAAACCCGCCCTTTAATAAAAGCCAAATCAGTATCACCTAGTTTGATATTTGCACACCCCCACCCTCAATTAACAGATGTTTTGTTTATAATCTGTTCTCTGGCTGTCAGAATCCCAACGCCCACCCACGGCCCGTGTCTCAAGATCTGGCAGGATTCTGGGATATGCTGCAGCTGTCCATTGAGAACATCAGTCTGAAGTTTGATGAGCTACACCAGCTGAAAGCCAACAACTGGAGAACGCTGGAGCCTCCTGAGAGAAAGGTATAGATTTTACATCACAAATCCAGATGCATTACACACTCTCTTAAAATGGCTAAGAATACCACAGTTGACACAAAGCAATTGTGCGCTGTATACATTTCTTAAAGGAATAGTTCACTTTTGAAAAAAACTTTTGCTGATGATTTACTCACCCCCATGTCATACAAGATGTCCATGTCTTTCTTTCTTCAGTCGAAAAGATATTAAGGTTTTTGATGAAAACATTCCAGCATTTTTCTCATATAATGCACTTCAGTGGGAACCAAACGCTTCAAGGTCCAAAAGACAGTTTCAGTACAAACTGTTCAAAGGGCTTTAAGACAATTCCAGACGATGAATAAGGGTCTTATCAAGTGAAACGATCACTCATTTTAAACAAAAAATAACAACGTTTTAGTTTTATAAGCTCAAATGGTCGCCCTGCTCTGTTCCGTGCAGCACGGTTGGACGAGTCATTTGGTTCATTCAACAAACAAAACGAACGAATTGACTCAGAAAAAGATTTGTTCATTTTAGATGAACGAGTTCGAACAGGAGAGTCATGAATGCGCATCACAGAGCAAGGCGACGATTTGAGCTTATAAAACTTAAACTTTTTTTTTTTTTATGAGTCGTTTAAATTGTTTAAAGCCCTTTGAACAGTTTGCGGTTTGCACTGAAACTGTCTTTTGGACCTTGAACCATTTGGTTCCCACTGAAGTGCATTATATGGAGAAAAATCCTGGACTGTTTTCATCAAAAACCTTAATTTCTTTTCGACTGAAGAAAGAATGACATGGATATCTTGGATGACATGGGGGTGAGTAAATTATCAGCAAAAGTTTTTTGAAAAGTGAACTACTCCTTTAAGATACTGCATGGTTGGATTATTGAAAGTGTTCAAGTCAGAGTAAGATGTGATATTTAATTTGATGCAAGCTAAAACTGACCCTGCGAGGGCTGGAACCTTTGTTGTTTTTGTGGCATGCAAAAGGAAAGTTTTGAATAATCATACAGGTCACTTTGTTTTATGATGAAGCCTGAGGCCTTACAAGCTTAAAAAAAGGGCACAAAAACAGCACAAATTTGTTTGTGAATCAGACTTAACTACTTCTCTCATAAATTCTTACGAACAACCCAAGGAGTGCTAGGGCAGATGTCAAGTTGCATGGACTAAGTTTAACACTGCTTTTATGGTGCTTTTATGTCCTGTTTGAAGCTTTGACAGACCCAGTCCATGTTTTACTAATGGAATTGCACGGAAAAGTGCAACCAGCATATAATTCAAAACTTCCCCACAATGTATTGGAACAGACAGTTTTC
The DNA here is from genome assembly GCA_030378365.1 of Hybognathus amarus. Lineage (NCBI taxonomy): Eukaryota > Metazoa > Chordata > Actinopteri > Cypriniformes > Leuciscidae > Hybognathus > Hybognathus amarus. The sequence goes on from JAQIUQ010007155.1 coordinate 62,639, forward strand.
TGTATTTGCCTCCCAGTTAAATATGATGTGTACTCTAACTTTAAAGGTTCACCCACAAATTAACTTGTTTTCATAGTTTACTCATGTTGTTATAACCTGTTTTTTGCTTCTTCTGTTGAACACAAAAATATATATTTTAAAGGGCTGATGAACTAGAGAAGTCAAATTTTCCTTGAGCATTCAACATCATAAGAGGTAGTCATATTATAAGAATCTCCTGTAAGTTTCAGAACTGAAAACGTCCTTGTTAGCCTAATAAAAGCTTTTATTGACACCAGCAAGGCTCAGTAAACGACTCGTTTTTAGAGTAGGGATCTATGACGTCAAAGAGGATAAAACAACACCCCGCAGAAGAAGATCAATGCCAACTTAAACACGGCCGGTTTAGCCCCGCCCACCGATTTGCGCATTACACGCATAGCTAAATAACATAGGCTTACCTCTGTTCCTCGTGATGACAAACCAGATAAGCTACCAAAATATCGTGGAAGAAGACAGTCACTGCATAAGCGAGTGAGTTGAAAGTCATTATAATATGCAAAACTGTTATCCACTCACAGTGGGCGTTTATTTCAAGTCTTCAGTGAGAGGGCCATAGAAGCAAGCGTATTTTAGAAACTAGGGTAGAAGAATAGCCTATTCTTATTCATTTTGATGTTTTGAATGTTAAAACCAGTGACGCCATAAGTTGACCTCAGACAACAGATATAAACGACTTTTAAATAGCCAGTTCATGACCCCTTTAAAGGATGTTGGTTAATCAACCAGTGACGGCACATTGACTTCCATAGTGTTCTTTTTTTCCTATATGGTAGTCAATCGGCCCTGCCCAGATGGCACACTCCGGACTTGTAGACTTCCTCAAAGTCCACACTTCGGTTACGAGTCATGAAGTGCAGACCTATAGTGCCCTTCACGCGAGTCTTCGAAGGCGACATTGAGAGGTATTTTTGGGACAGACTTCGATCTTCACGCCGGAAACAGGAAGGACGGTCTGGTTGTTTGCATAGACAGTATAAGAAGTACAAAAACAGGATTTATTTTATTTTCTCAAATCTTATGTCCATGTGAACTACGCAGCCTGCTTTTAAAGTTCTATAATTGTATATGCCACCTGGGCATTACAATAGATGTCATGGTTATGTAAATGATAAAAAAAAGTTGTACATAAAAATACATAATGTTCAATTTTAACACAAAATGAAAATGAGTTTAAGAAAAATGTATAGGTTTCAATATTCATAATACGTTTATGACTCAGTAAAGCCAATACATTCGGTTCTATTTATGTAATGAATCATATAATGCGATCGTATTATTTAACACGCTTTTATTATGTTTGACATATCAACCACTGGTCTCTAAAGGTCGAATAGACTGTAAGTAACAACTGGTAAAATGTACGCCTATGTCATAAAAACCATAATGATACTTACACCTTTAATATTCTATCTTTACAATCCGTGAGTGAAATCTCCTCCCATCTGTTGTCTGATTGGCCTTTCGCAAGGATTCCTGGGTAGTTAAAGTGCGTGGAGCCTGCATCTATGCGGGCTTCGCGGAAGACCGCTTCAAGGGTACAAAGGGGGCGCTGCTGAGCACACTTCAGAGCGTTAAAATGCCAAATGGGACAGCCTACGGACTCGTAGACTCGGCGAGCACGCGCAATTTAAGTCCACGAGACCGCAAGTCCGCGTGAAGTGCGCGATTTGGAACAGGGCCAATACCGTCAACTCTCTGGTTACCAACATTCATTAAAATATCTCTTTGTGTTCAACAGAAAGAAAAAAAACTAGTTAATGATGACAATTTTCATTTTTGGGTGAACTATCCTTTTAAGGTCAACTGCCTCATTATTTCGTTTAGTTTTTTATTTGAATGTTTTCACTTTATTTTATTTATAGAATGTGCCATGTCGGGGTCTCTGCTACTGTCTGATTTGCTCGTACACGTTCTATCTATTTATGTGTTGACAGTGATCGGGTTTTGAGGTGATGCTCCCATTTGCACGCTGCATGTGGCTTTCACATCCGAAGGTCCCTTTTACCTCACATGAGAACTCTTGTTTGACGAAAACGGCCTCCCGTGATGGCCCTGCCCACCTCTCCACTCACTAATGTGCTTGGCTGATGCCTGGCCCTTAAACATCCTAGTTGACTGCTAAAAATTGCAGATGACCCAACAGATGCATGCATTCGTGTGTTATGTTCGTAAGGATAACACTAACCAGTTTGTAGATGATGTCCAGGAGAAGCGCGTGCCCCCTGCAATACCCAGGGAAGCCGGGGGAGGGTCCCATGCTGCTAATCTAGAGACCGGTCTCTGGAGGGCTACGCGGATGGAGGCTCGTAAGCGGCTGTTAGCGGCTAAACGTTGCCGCCGCCTACTCAGCGGCAGAACTATCCACAGAATGCAACAGGCATAGAAATATACATCCCAGGAGGCCCAAACTGATTATAAACACTTTCACATTGAAAACCGGGTGCTTAGAAGCCTAATAGACACACACACACTCATCTTCAACCATAACACAATAGCACTAAATGACAAAGGCAGGGTAGCTGTAGTACATAATCACTCCCTTTTCTTGGTGAGAGGAGTTTCTTCACTGTGGGCTCTTCGTTTCCATTTTACTCTCTTCCTCTGTCATGCCATTTGTCACTCCCTTGTTAAACTCCCAAAGACTTTAATATTACTATTAGACACTATATTCCATTGTTAAAATAACCGATTTTATATGTATGAATATAAATATATATATATATTCATGCCTAACAACACAGCATATTGTCATGTCTGTTAAATATTACTACCCAAATATTGCACACTATGAATTTTATTATTTTATTTGTAGTTTTGCGTTTACCGATGTAAGAGCCATATGTCTTGTGTTCTCAGAGGGACCTAACTTATAAGAGGGCAACATACCAATCACTGAAGATTTCAACGGCCAATGTAGTGATTGCCGTGTATGTATGTATACATGTGGGTGTCAGGGCTTTCTGTACATGTGCCACAATCTCTCACGTGTCACCCTGCACCTCCGAGACCGGGCGAGGTCGTTTCTATTTTTGAGTATCACGGGACAGAATGGAAAAAAAACACCTCTTCTCTTCTTTCTTCTCATATTTTTCAACCTCCCACTCGCCGTCCTCTCCCGTCCTCTCACACCATCTTATCTCCTGTTCTAGTCGCACTCTTCTATCTCTCATTGCCACTCACCTGTTTGACTGACATAGATGTCCATCGTATCTGACAAGTGTGACTCTTTAATCTGTCCCCACTCAACGCAGTTCACAGTCATTTGACGGAGCCCTTGTCAGAAAGAGCAAGAACCACTCTTGCACGCCTGTGATTCAGTAGCCATTCATACATTAGCAATGTGTCCACGATTATGAAACATTGCATCCGGGGCAGTCAGGGATTTCATTCAGCATCAAGCCCCGTTCACACTGACAGCATTGAAATATTTTATTTTCAGAGATATTTGCAGATTCCTGGTGATACACACACGTGATGTGGGTGTGTCCGAGTGAATTGGTAACTTATTTCTCACAATTGCATTTCATAATTGTGATTTTATATCATAATTGTGACTATTTTTATATTCAGAGTTTAACAATATACCACAATTGTGATCCTATATATCATAAGAAGTCCGAATTTTATGAAAGTTCGTATTTATAGCACGAATGTAATTTCTCGTGGTACATTTATACGCCGAAAATACTTTTTGTGCGTATATGGCGTATGCGTTTTTCGCGGTGTCATATGATCAGCACTTTGGCGCCGTGGTCCGGACAGAACTCCCCACCCCCTCCCCCGCTTAAAAAAAGTGTTTTTCAGTGCGTAGCATATGCATCGAAAAAAAACGTGTGAGCAGTTATAAATGCCACGTAGAAAAATGGCATTTGTGGTATTGATATGCATTTTCATGAGACTGAGATATTTTATCTTGATGTTATTTGTGACTGACTGTAATGTAATTGCGACTTTACATCATAAATGTGACTAATTCTCGCAAATTGCATTTTTATTTCTCACCGGTACGTTCACACCGCTGCCGACTTGAGCTTCCAGAGCGCGCGGAAAGTCATTTCATTTTCAAATGGAAGCTGGCTTCTCTCATCTGCAAGGAGCGTCAAATCCGTTGGCGTCGCGTTTCGGGCATTTAAACGTCAATCAGAAAGTTGAAAGAAGCTCAACTTTATGGTAATGGGCTGTGACACGTTGCAAGACGTGGCAAGTGGCAAGACGCCAGCAACCAATTGGAATATAGATGTCCTTCACGCTGGCTTCTTTGACGCTCTCAGTCGGTGGCGGTGTGAACGTACAAGTCAGTTCGCACAATCAATATATCACAATTTTGACCTTATATTTCACAAGATTTATTTCTGTAATCGTGTCTTCACTTAATGTAATTGTGATTTTAAGTGATAATTGCAACTGTTTTTAATCACAATTGTGACCCTGCATATCACAATCAATTTTATTTCTACAGTAATTGTGACTACATAGCTAATTGAAGTGATAATTGCGACTTTATATCTCACAATTGGGTTTTATATATCACAGACGCACAATTTATCTATTCAATCAATATCACAATTGTGATTATATTGCTCGTAACTCTAGACTTGACGTAATTGCAGAGCGCAGCTACCGTGAAATCGCGACCTTATTTCTCACAATTATGATATAATTTCTTGCACATTATGACTTCATCTCATGACTACTCAGATAATTGTATCTTACAACAACTGTCGTTTTTACTGAGCTATGGCTTCCATCATTTTCTGTATATGTGTACAATTACGTGTGTGCCTACATTTTTTGTTGTTGATATAAAGCCATGTGCAAGGTAATTCAACATGAGAGTGTCTAGCAATAAAATCGCTGCTCAGTGTTGAACGAGCCACAACCACATCAACTGACAGGATATTTTCTAATTATGTGGCATTGAATAGCTCCGCCCACTGTGAAATCTCATTGGTCCATTCTGCTCTTTATTACTGTATTTTAAACATCTGATTAGCCTCGATTGCGTCACGTTGTCTTAGCAGTTTTCCAGTACAGCGTGGACAAACAAATAAGCTGCGTTCGAAGTCGAATACTTCCCTACTATATAGTCTGCGAAAAACAGTACGCGAAGCAGAGTAGTATGTCCGAAATCATGGAATTCGAAAAACAGTAGGCGAAGAGTACCCGATATGACCTACTACTTCCAGCGAGATTCTGAAAAGTGCGCATACAATTGACACTTTACTATCCCATGATGCCATGGGAGAGGAGTTTTTTTTTGTTATATTTTAAAATGGCGGAAACCAGAGACAGTGGCTGTAACGTTCAGGAGATAAACACAGACACACATGTGTATCTCTGATTGATTCATTCATGTTTATTTATCGATGGTAATATCACAAGCAAATTAATGGCTTTTTCCTTGCCAAAAATCAACATCTGTCATTGTCAACACTATTTATCAGACCAATTCATACGAATTCGACGAATGATTAAAGTGTCTAATTCGTACTACATTCGTATCACCTTACTCGTAATCGAATTCGTATCGATTTGTTCAAACCTACTTGTTGGTTAGGTTTAGGGCGGGGTAAGGGGTACATCATTCGTACGCATTCAGTCCGAATTGGCCAATTCTGTAAAATATGTACGATTTAGCAAAATCATACTGAATTCGTATGAGTGAGGTCGTATGAATTGTTACGATTAGCCACTTTTTAATCATTCGCGAATTCTGTACAACTTGGTCGTGAGATCGGGTTGTCATTGTTCATAGGGGTTGTGTGTGTGTTTTATGAGGTAAAGTTTATTAGGTAAATAAATGTTATTTGAGAAATTCCACAAAAGGCGTGATCTGCGAGCAGCTGACCGACGCCTCCTCTTGATTGTCGGCTCGGACGACGTAAAAACGCAGATGAAATTAGAAAGCAGAACTAAAAACAGCATGACGTTGGTGCAGTCACTGGAATGGGCTCTTTAAATTTTCGCACTGTTGTGACAGCGTATGTCACGCGACAACAACTTGGCGCATGCAGTACGTCCAGACTCATTCATTCTACCCGTATACATACTATATAGAACATACTTTTT
>JAQIUQ010007156.1:0-76156 GCA_030378365.1 Hybognathus amarus
CGCATTGTGGCCAGGTGTAAAAACAGCCCCAAAGAGACCGGCTTGTAGCTTCATTACAAACCCCAACGCAAACTCACACGTGAGGCAAAGAAATACAACTTCTGTCTGTCCAGTGCCAGGCGTCGAATAAGACGAGAGTCAACACTCGGGAAGGCTTTCAACAAGCGGAGAATCTCGGGCGGTCTGCTCTAGAGCTGCAAACGTGTTCATGAACGTGTTTCCATAATAATACAATCATAAGTGGATACTACAGTAAGCACATAAAACAGTTCAACATGGAGATCAATGGAAACAAAAGCCGAAGTTCTCTACCCTGTTTTCCCCTCACACACACATAGGCCTACATAAGTGTGTAATTTACTCAAATGCCTTTCCTTTCATATATTTTAAATGACTTGCAGATTTATAACTGTATCTACCTCATTATGACTGTAACAAAAGATGTGTGCCTGATTCTCCTTTGGTTATGAACAGCTTTGTGCAACGTGCGTGTATTCTGGTATATGTCTACTCTATAAAGTCTATGGTATTCCACTAGCGCGCACGCAGTTTCATTTGTCACCAGAGGGGGCGTAGTTCTGCAAAAACTCAGAGACTTGCGATTATGCTCCTTTAATAGTTTTCTGATTGTTTAATGAATGGAAAGATCATTTATTTGTATCAATTTAAAGTGTCCTTGCTGAATAAAAGTAGTCATTTCTTTAAAAAAAAGATGTTTACTGATGAGCATCTGCTGTTGTCGCAGTGATACTGCTCGCATTATACGAATGCTGTGTTTGCAAAGTTTACACACAACAGTGCACATTCATACGCACAGAGCTGAAATCGTGTTATGTTCATTCTCTCTTATAATGCAAATCAGTTTGCTCTCATGAAGAAGTCAGTGGGATAAAAGTGACTCACCTCATTGTATATAGTCTAAGTAGGAAATGTTGTCACTTTAAAGTAAAACACAACTATAATATCAACATACATGTGAGGTTATTACATAAAAAGATAAATAGAACTCAATATCAGTTCCTACATTAAAAAACATACTATTTACAGATGATATAATGGTGCACATATGTCGTGTAGGAACTTTGAAAGGCGTAGGAAATTCCCTTTGAAATGGCTTTGTTCTGTTGAATTTTTAATAAGGGGAAAGTGAAAGGATTTCACTGTACTCGAGGGACATGGAGGATTTTATATGAAATTGCAGTGAGTGAGTGTATGCGTTCGAGTGTGAACAGAGGTGGGGTTTTAGGACGAGACTACACCCTCTCTAGAGACACATCCCTACAGCACTTAGAGATGCGGAGTGGCTTGAGCGCCTGTAAAATAACATGTTTAAAATGACCCCAGAGAAAATGAAGGTTCGTTGAAATTGCAGACGTACACACCGAGTACATGCATTTCAATTTCCCATGTGATTTATGTATTGGCAAAATGCACAAGCTAATACTTTCCCAGACTCACTTGAGTGTGGTCATCTCGGTGAGGGAAGGCTGGGTGGCTTTCAGATAACTGGCTCTCCGGGCCTGGACTTTGGGTGAAGGTTTGGGGCTGCAGTCCGAGTCTCCACTGTCCTCCTCTGCCATAGCCTTGATGTAGCTGCCGCTCCTCATCCTCCTGCACGGGATCTCTTCATCCTGACCCACAGATGAGAAGCCACCCACTCATCCTGAGGAACCTGCACAGACAGAGAGAAAGTTAGCTTCTCATTTATATGATTTGCATGTAACGCTTAAAGGAGTAGTTCACTTTAAAAAAACTTTTGCTGATAATTTACTCACCCCATGTCTTCTAATGATGTCCATGTCTTTCTTTCTTCAGTTTCAAAGAAATTAAGGTTTTTGATGAAAACATTCCAGTATTTTTCTCACATAATGGACTTTTGGGAACCAAATAGGTTCAAGGTCCAAAAGACAGTTTCAGCTAAACTGTTTCAAAGGGCTTTAAACGATTCCAGACAATTAATAAGGGTCTTATCAAGAGAATCGATTTCGTTAATTTAAAAAATAATAACAAAGTTTCGTGTTTTATTAGCTAAAAATCTCACCTTGCTCTGTTTTGTGTGACTCTCCTGTTCGAACTTGCTCATCAAAATGAACGAATCTTTCGAGTCAATTTCGTTCATTTCGTTCGTTGAATGAACCAAATCACACGAAAAAGATTTGTTCATTTTGATAAGTCGAGTTTAACACAGGAGACTCACGAACGCGCATCAGAGAACAGAGCAAGGCGAACATTTGAGCTTATAAAACTTAAACTTTATTATTATTTTTTTTAAAAGAGGGATTGTTTCGTTTGACAAGACCCTGAATTATCATCTGGAATCATTTAAAGCCCTTTGAACCGTTTGCACTGAAACTGTCTTTTGGACCTTGAACCATTTTGGTTACCAGTAAAGTCAATTATATGGAGAAAAATCCAGGAATGTTTTCATCAAAAACCTTAATTTCTTTTCGACTGAAGAAAGAAAGACATGGACATCTTGGATGACATGGGTGAGTAAATTATCAGCAAAAGTTGTTTTAAAAAGTGTACTACTCCTTTAATAATTATTACAAGCAATGACGCATTTAATGATGCATTAGATAATAGAGAATTAATGTGAATTAATATGATCAGTCAAACATTAACGAGAACATTCATTAATAAACAGTTGCAAATGGTGTTTTAATGACTAATATGCTTATGTATAAACATGGTTACAGTGTTATTTTAGTATTATTTATATGCTATATAGAATTTTGAATTAGCTTTAATTTTTTTTATTTTCAGTTTTATTTTTTTATTTTAGTTCAAATTGTAGTAATTTTGTTATTATATATATAAAAAATAATTAGAATATATTTTATATGCACTGACAGTGATTTATTTGATAATACCAAATAAGTGAGATATATGCATAGTTATAAAATATGAAAATTGTTATAAAAACGTCATCAATGAAGCATTTCACTAGCGTCAATTGATCAAGCACTGAGTTCCCTTGAAGGGAACAGCTGTTATAGTGTAACCAATACTGATCGGATAATAAAATGTATATAAACACTGTAAATAATTTTAACTTTAAGTTAAAATCTTACAAATCACTTTTAAATATGATATTAAACTGAAATTGTATTTGTATATAAATTGAAATTGTATGTACACACACACACACACACACACACACACACACATCATATATATATATATATATATATATATATATATATATATATATATATATATATATATATATATATATATATATATATATATATATATATTTAGCAAAACTATATATATATATATATATATATATATATATATATATATATGATCAAATAGAGATATTATACACAAATATTAAAAAATACACAAAATATTAATATTTACAATTTTGTGTATATGTATGTATAAATGCATTTAAATGTCTGTGCATTTTTACATTTATGTAAATATTTTATTATTATTTGTATTATTTTTCTTTTATTAATTAATTCTAATAAATAAACTAATATGTCCTAAATCATATACATAAATGCATAATAATTCATTGCAACTGTCCACGAATAAATTATGCAATGATCAATGAATTAAAAACACACAATCAATGCTTTATGAATGACTAACTGTATACTAAAACATCACAAATGCTTAATGTGTGATTATTCTACAACCAGAAACCCTCCCTGCTGAACTATGACGCCGCTATGACTATGACTTCTCAATCTCTTCCCACATTATCTCTATATAACACATAAAACCGCTTTGATGACATCAGATAATACACTCTTAAAAAGCTAAAAAGCGCATATCCTGGCATAACACGCACGGCCTTACTGCAACCCGTACCCACACACTCAACACCTGCTGCCTCCACTACAAAACCCAATATTGACTTCTGCACAACCAACATTATTATCTGAAAACGATCTTGAAAGCATTTTACACCCACTTGCACTATTCATGTACGACACACGTAACGTGCGCTTCTCGAACCTCACCTCTCTGAGATGAATAACAATCATTTCCTATTATCCGGCACAGCTGTCAAAATCTTCCACCATTTTCAGTGGCCAGTGTAGGAGAACTATAGTGAGCCCCGCTGCAGGCTCACTGCATGATGTGCATCGCATGCTAACGCAATTCGTTCACACGTTCCCTCTCTTTCGCACGCTCTGAATAGGGGAGAAGCCAACAACCTTTCCTCCGTCACCGAAAACAGAAGAGAAAGGGGCACAAAGAGAGATATTGTTCAGACCAGGGGAAAGGATCCACTCTTATGGAATACTTTTTTTTTTAAAGAGGTAGAGGATGGAAATGAGGAAGAGGTGCAGAGAGTGTGTGTGAGAGAGAGGGAAATAAAGGTAACAAAGTACTTGAATGCTTTATAGGCTCTGTCTGCTATGAAGATGATCGGGACCTTGGCATTAAAGTAACTACAGCCATGCCGGCAAATAAGATGTCTAAATTTCTCCATGGCAAGCTAACTCTATTAGCAGACAGACTCTCATTACTGACAGATGGGGGCTCAGATATGGGCACTTTGGCAGTTCTCCTTGGAGTTCTGCCTTGTTATCTAGTTCCTCTATCTCTCCAGGCTCCTCTATCTGCAACGTCTCTCCCTTACCCTTCCTCTCTCATTCCTCTCACTGACTCTCTCCCATACACATCACTTTAGCCCCTTAATTCATTCATTTGTTTGTAATTTCCTGAACTAGCAGTCACTAGGGTTGGGTATCGAGAATCGAGTATCGAATTGGAGCCGGGACTAACTTTTAGTTTTTCCCGAAATCGTTCAAAAGTTAAAATTTCGATTCCTGAGTTTCGATATTCACAGTCCGCCGACCGAAAGAAGAAACCGCTGAACAACACCAACGAAGAAGCGTCTACTGGAAGTGTTGGCATAACACGCGCAAGTCGAACATGAGTAGCTTACATCAGCGGTCAAAAGTGTGGCTTCACTTTTCTAAAAATAACGAAATCTCGGCAAAATGCTAAATTTGTGACAAAAGGAGTATTTGTGACAGAAGGAGTATTTCCTTCAGAAAGACCGTTGGTTAGCAAGGTTAGCTAAACTTTTTTGACCCTGACTCTTAAAAGAATCTGGAATCGAGAATCGTTCAGGAACCGAATTCAAAACAAGGAATCGAAATCGGAATCAGAATCGTTCAAATTCAAACGATACCCAACCCTAGCAGTCACACACTTTTACTTCAAATTAGTTGACTTCAACCATATTTAACTCTTCTTCCGTTTTCCTCTTCCCGGTTCTCCATTCTTCACTGCTCTCCTCTTTCCCTTTTTGCTTTCTCCATCACTTTGGTTTTCCTGTGACTCAGTTACTGTGTCACATTGGGAACAAATAAGACTGAGATAGATAGCAGGACAAACACAAAATCCATTTTTTTTCCTGAATCTTCACACAAACAGTCGCTGATCTCCAGGGTTGCAGGGATTTTTTTTTCTCAGTTATCCCTCATTTTTTTGTTTGTGATCTCTATATCACACAGCCTAAGTCCACAACAAAGAAAACAAATCACAAGCCTTGGTCTCTGAGTTCATTTTAATCTGTCACAGAGCCACTAACACACAGCAGGTCAGTCCTGAGCATATGTTAATACATTCAAACACATTGACATTAAAAGAGGCCGTTCACACAGGACATTAAAATGAGCTAGACAAAGGCCTAGTGGAATAAAACAGAATGCGGGAACATGTGAGACACATTGCAATGGGCAAAGATGCCATCTAATACACTTTCATGTGAAAATGATTAAAAACAGTATGATCTGTTGCAGAGGTCAAAGACGACTCTAGCATGTTTTCATAAAAAAAACTATTAGGAAAAATCAAGACTTGAGAAAATCGTGATTGTCACAGCTGTTTCTTTAGCACATTTTCATGCAAAAACAGTGAGACTGTGTTATCAATGTGTAATGCAAAATGGAAAAAGTTAGTTCTCATAAACTTCTCATTGAATCCGAATCCAAGTGTCAGTCCAAATACGACCTACTGTACTGACCATATTTTGAGAAAAACGATTAAAACACAGTGAGGCGTTATTGCAGTCTGGCATTGGACAATTCACAGTTCTCTTCACGAGAGTACTCTCGTGTTGCGCAAGCTAGCTTAAGCTTTGGGAAAATCCCTTTTCTCGATAATACTGAAGGCAAAAAATTATCCTTAATTTTGCATTAATTTAAAACGCATTGCTGCACAGATTGCAGCAGTATATCGGTTGCTCTGCAGCAACTGCGCAAACCTATCAAGGGACTGTACGTGACGTAGGCACCAATGAGGGCGTGGGCGCCCGTGCACGTCATCTCCCGCCAGAATGGGCATGTTCTTTGATTCTAGATCAGGGTGTTCTTTGATTTTTCCCCTCTTCAGCGAAGTGTACACATCGCTGACTCTCCGGAGATGCCTGCGCCGTCGATGAGCTCTACATCGGGACGCTTCTCCTCGCCGCTTCAACCGCTATTCCTGCTGTGCTCTCTGGCACCCATATCCTTTATTGCATTCCGTGTTCGCCCCGCGACACAACTTCTCCTAAAAGAGCCGATGCGTTGTTTGAAATGCCTCTATTTTCTAAGTGAAAAGTGACGGGGATTGCCACATCCTGTGCATTTCCTGTCTGGGACCACACGCTTCCAAGGGCGGCTGCCCTGATTGCAACGCCATGACTATGTCGACCCTGCGGATTCAACTAGGCTAGGGTCATAGAAACTGTCTCTCTGATACAGAGTGAATCAGGTTTCTACAGCAGGTATTGTCCCCAAAAAAGATGGCGGTCTCAGACCCATCTTAGATCTCAGGCGCTTGAACAAAGCCCTGTAGAGATTGTTCAAAATGCTCACGACCAGACAAATCCTCCTGCAAATTCTCCAGAGGGACAGGTTTATCTCAAATGATTTGAAGGATGCCTATTTTCAGATCCTGATAACGCCCCATCACAGACCTTTCTTGTGATTTGCCTTTGAGGGCCAGAGCTATCAATACACCGTCCTGCCATTCGGTCTATCTTTAGCACCCCGTACATTCACGAAGTGCATGGACGCGGTGCTCGCCCCCTGAGACTACAGGGAATGAGAATACTGAACTATTTGGACCAATCAGAGACAGATCTGATAGCACACAGGGCTTTATTACTCAGCCATTTGCGAGTTTTGGGTCTCCAAGTCAACTGGACCAAGAGCTCGCTGTATCCCAGGCAGAAAATTTTCTTTCTGGGAACAGACTTTAGACTCTGTATCAATGACAGCTATGCCCCAAAGTGCTCTCCACTCTGTTCAGAGGGAAAGTAATTTACCTGTCAGCCCTCCCAGGATCTGATCAAATCTTCTTTGCCCGGTCAGGGCACTGAAGAATATACATCGAACGTTCAGCTACTTTCAGGCAGTCAGTGCATATCTTTGTTTCATTCGATGGCTGCACTAAAGGGCTAGCCACCTCTGAAACAGAGCCTTTTCAGATGGAAAAGTCGACGCTATCGCTCTGGCTTATAAGTATAAAGGCCTTTGGTGCTCTTTAGCCATTAGAGTCCATTCCACTATAGGCATGGCCTCTTCGTGGTCCTGGTCCAGTGGGGTTTCACTCCTATATTTGTATAGCGGCAGGCTGGGCCTCTCCGTCTATTTATAAGGTTTAACAACCTGGAAGTTCCTGCCCAACAGGCCAAGCTGTTTTCAGTCTAAAAACGTACCTGACTGACAGACTGTATCAATTATTTTGTCATGCAGCTCAGGCTGACTTTCGTCCATCCTGACTGTTATACTGTGCTAAGCACTCATTTCCATTAAAACATACATATGGCTAGTGTTATATTCTTAGTCACATTCTTCGTTGGCCTAGATATTACCCTACTATAATGTGTACCCTGGGCACATGCCCTTGGGGCCATGTGTGGACAACCCTAGCACGCAGGCACTTTACATTGGTTTCCTGTAGCTGCAAGCTAGCTTACGCACCACGAGAGTACTCTCATAAGAGAACGTACTCGGTTACTGATCGTAACCTCGGTTCTCTCTAGATGAGGGAACAAGTGTTGTGTAACCCTGCCATGTTTGTGCTGTGTTATGGTTTCGCTTCAGTATGAAAAAACAAAGAACACCCTATCTGGACTCTGCTTATATCATCATGAACCTTATTGGTGCTTATGTCACGTACAGTCTCTCAGAAGGTTGCAGCAGTTGCTGCAGAGCAACCAATAGGCACACAAGCTGCCTTGCTTAGGTCTGCTCTGTGCAGCAATGTGTTTTAAATTAATGCAAAATTAAGGATAATATTTTGGCTTCAGTATTCTCTGAGAAAAGGGATTTTCCCGTAGTGTAAGCTAGCTTACACAACACTTATTCCCTCATCTAGAGAGAACCGATGTTATGTTAGTAACCAAGTTCGATTTTCATTGAGAAATTTAAAACCCAGCAATATTCATCAAAATGCACACGTTATCAAAGAAAAACAATTACAAAACGGACTCGACGCAAGAATGCATCCTGTGTGAACAGCCCCCTAACATAGACATGTGCATGCATGCAATAGGTCCACTCTTCACAAACATCCAAACACAGCAGAAAGATCATGCGCTGAAAGACGAGAAATGTGATGAGAGATGAAGCACGAGATGAAAAGAAAGATGAAGAGATGCCACACCTTCCACACCGAGAAACCAAATGCACATGCATGCTCAACACAACCATAAGGTGTGGAAGCTGACCTAATGACACAGATGGCAATGATGATGATGGTCGTTGTGATGAAGGGAAGATAAATCTCTCTCCTACCTGTAAAAACTGGCAGGTTCGTCCCTGCTGGCAGGTCTGTGCTTTGACTAGGGCTTTATCGATATTGACAGTGGCCTTCTGGTACACCTCTCGGGCCCTGCTCACCGTTAAAGTGCTGGACCAGGAGCTCTTCTTGAGAAGTGGCCCAGCCTGGTCCACTGCCGTCGGGCCTCCGAAGGTCAGAGCACCTCCTGTGGGGTTGGAGCATGTGGAACAACTTCCAATGTCGTTGTTGCTGCGTGAGGTCTTCAGGGATGAGCGTCCCCCTCCTAGGGTGTTGTAGCTCTGTCCCAAGAAGTAGTGGGACTGGGATTTGTCCGGATGGCGGCCCATGGTCATGACTCCAGAGGGTTGATACTGGTGGTAGAGGCAGATCTCTCTGTCCAGAGTGTCGCCTGAGCTCCAGTAGCCAGACCCAGGCGTCCGTGCACGAGGTTTGGGCTCGGAGCGACTGCGCTCCTTGCTCTTCCCGCTTGTTGCTAGACGGCTTGTGTAGGGTGCCTACAGTCATGGAGGAAACGTTTGGGTGGGATGCAGCCGTAGCCATTGCATCGGCTGGGATGGCGGGGTCATTTCCGTTGAGGCTGCGTTGACTAGGACCTTCTAGAGAATGGGATTTGGTGAAAAGTTTTTGGACAGAGTGTACGAGGTGGCGTGTTCGCCAGGACTGTCGCTGCGCTGGTGCTCGAGCGCCGCCGTCCGTTTGTATTGCAATGTGTGATACCCGTCCTTCCTCACTGTTTGCTGCTGGTCAAACTTCTCCAGAAGGGACGGGGGGATGCCTGCCGGGCCACAAGTGCCGTACCCACCCCAGTTCCCCGGCTACGCCCCCCGGTCCCACATAGGGCACAATGGCGGCATTCGCCCTTAAAATCGTGCTGTGAGCCATGATGTCGGCGTGGAAATGTGCTGCAAGCCAGATCAGACTGGCACCCGTAGAAGCCTTGGTCAGTCGTGTGGGCTGGGTTGAGGCCAAAAGGCCGCCGTTCGTGGCGAGAGGGTCAAAGAGTCGTAGGACGGGTCACAGTGGGTGAGTGTGTGGTGGTGGCTACGGCTAGAGGACAAGCCTTTCATCGTCATCCTGATACACTCACCCTCTCACAGCCTCATCCACACACACTGTGCCTACTGCAGATAAGACAGAGAGACAAGAGGGACAGAAAGTAACGTAGAGGACAAACAGATTATGTGAAATAATGAAAAACAAGAGGAACAAAAGGAGAGAGAAGCAAAAACAGAGAGGGAGAAAACAAATATGCATTAAAGATTCAGTTCATACTACATAGTGTCCACTAGAGGACTGATATTTAAAAAACATTTATAACAATAAGCTGATAACTAGTTGACCATTGTGATCCATACCCATAAATCTACACAACCATTTAAACATTTGGGGTCAGCAAGATTTCTCAGTAGAGATTACAATTAATTAATCAGTAGAGACAGACAGTAAAGACTTAAAGTTCTACAAAAGATTTATATTTGAAAAAAATGCTGTTCTTCTGAACTTTGTA
The DNA here is from genome assembly GCA_030378365.1 of Hybognathus amarus. NCBI lineage: Eukaryota > Metazoa > Chordata > Actinopteri > Cypriniformes > Leuciscidae > Hybognathus > Hybognathus amarus. The sequence goes on from JAQIUQ010007156.1 coordinate 10,277, forward strand.
TTTAAGAATTGGGAGCAGCTCAACTGTTTTATCACATATTAAATCACAATAAAAAAATTCTTAAGCACCAAATCATGTGACACTGAAGACTGAAGTAATGATGCTGAAAATTCAGATTTGACATAACTGGAATAAATGACATTTTAATCTATATTAAAATAGAAAATTGTTATTTTAAATTGAAATAATATTAAACAATATAATGTTTTTGCTGTATTTTTGATTAAATAAAGGCTGCATTGGGAAGCATAAGATACTTCTTAATATATATATTCATGGCTGTCAGTATTCATGACTGTCCTCAAATGAAAAATCATAAAATCACCAATGCTCATTCAAAAGGATGTTGATTTGTTGGTGTAAATCATAGAGTATATAGGAGGGAACAGTAAATGCAGCAGTGTTGTTAGAACACCAACATTAGCAATGCGAAAAACCTCCATGCATCCCTCGCCAAATCTGAAGAAAGACAGAGATGAGAGGAGCAAAATACATAGCCAAAGACAGATTAAGACTGAAAGAAAAGGACTGACGCATTTTACTGTTTATTCAGCTATATCCTGTTTACTATGTCAGAATGAGAAATCAGTTGTTCATGCTTGAAGTCATTTGTGAGGCTGTGAATTCATTAAGAGCATTTACCAAAAGATCAATGACTGAACCGAGATCAATGACTTCCAGTGAGATGGATGTTTATGCAGAACATGAGCATTAAGCATGTGCTATATCAAAGAGCGTTTAGCTTCACCCATGACTATACTATTAGATTTCAGGTGGCTCTGAAAAATAAATGTGATTCAAAATAATGTCTGAAATATAGAAATGCATTTTTCCAATTTATTACTCTATTTCTACAAATAAGCAGATATTATCTATATATTCACTCAATCATCTAACTATATACAACTGTTTTTTTTAAAGAAATGAATACTTTTGTTCAGCAAGACTGCATTAAACTGATTAAAAGTGGCAATAAAGACATGCTACAAAAGATGTCTATTTTAGATAAATGTTAATCTTTCAATTATTCAAAGAATCATGAAAAAAAGTCATATTTTCCACAAAAAATATTAAGCGGCACAACTGTTTTCAACATTGCTAATAATAGGAAATATTTATTGAGCACTAAATTAGCATTTTACAATGATCATGTGACACTCGAGACTGGAGGAATGATGCTGTGTAAAGCATGCTTAGTCACACACAAACACACACATTCTGAAATGTGCATTTAAGGAAGAGGCATTCACCCACACAGTCATGATAAGCATGTATACAAAGACTATTACAACTTTTATCTTCTAACAAATCACATTTAAAGACTCTCACTTCACCTCCTCATGCTGTGTCGTGAATCCTGCCTGACAATGTGTGTGTCTGAAAGCTGGCATAGAGTAAATCTCTTGCCTTATTACTACATTACTACTCTGTCTTTGTAGGAACGACAAGACTAAAGATTAAGAAAACAGAATAATGAATTCCTTTTATCTCTTTCTTTGATAAAAGATGAAGTCAAACTAATCTTCACCCAAGACAAAGTTAGAACACACATCCAAATACACTTATTTCCAAGCAATTCTGTTTTGTTTTGATGAAATATGCAAATCTAGGAGCGTGTAAGTACAACCGATTGATGGGAGAGCTGAAACAAATGTAAAGTGTATGATTATTTAATGAGACTGATAAAAAAAAACCCAATAAAGCGTCTGTGTTTCTGATTAAATCTTTATACCGGATGTCATGGCATGCATTATATTAATGTCTTTTCCCAGAGGAACTAGATTTCTCTGCTGATTTTTTTCATCTGTCCTTCTTAGTTGAAGTAGCAACACAAAAAGATTTATCCACTAATATAGCAAACAGCTCCAAAAAGGATCCTAAAATATTATGCACTTTATTCATATCTGAAATTCACTGTAAAAAATCCACTAGAAAACAAATCATTGACGTCAAACTTGGTGCAACGTGTCTTAAGGGGTCAAGTTTAAATGTACGCAAGTATAAATGAGATTAATTGAGTAAAGACCACCAAATGTTTAATTGTGTCCATCGGTGTGCATGTGTAAGTGTGTGTTTGATACATCCTCATAAAGGCTCATATTTGAGTTGTTGTGTAAGGCCGAGCTCATTCATTGCCCTCTGAAGCATTTCAGATGCATCCTAGTGGAACTTGCTATAAATTAGACTGAGTGGAAATCCATATATAAAGATGCTCATCTTGTACTTTCTACTGCACTCTACTCACACTAGAGCTTCACAATTCTTCCTGCTCACTTCCTCATCCACACTAATTTGTTCTTCACTCTCTAATAATTGCAATTATTGTCCTTAATTTATTAGTGGTGGTTTTTAAGGCAAGGTCATACTTAGCGTTAGTTATTTAAACAAAGCATTAACATTAAAAATTAAACTTCTGCTTGTAAATCACCCAGCATCATTTGTGCTATGGGCATGAGTGATGCCTCAAATTATATGGTTATTATATTGAATACTTTAGCAACCACATAACAATGCTCTAATCACCCAGAACACCCTCACAACCACATAGCTACATCTTTTAACTACTCTGAAACCACAAAACAATGATCTAGTAACTACTCAAAACGGCCTAGTAACCACGCAGCAGCACCCGGGAAACTATCAGAACACTCTAGCAACCACATAGCAATGCTCTGGTAATCACCCAGAACACCCTCACAACCACAACACAACATATCTATAACTACTCTAGCAATCACATAAAAATGTTCTAGAAACTACTGAAAACACAGTAGCAACCACATTGCAACACCTGATAAAGATGAGAACACCCTAGCAACCACGGAACAATGCTCTAGTTATTACCCAGATACCCTTACAACCACATACCAACAACTTTATAACTCTAGCAACCACATAATAATGTTTTAGTAAGTCATCAAAACGCCCTAGCAACCACATTACAATGCTCTAGCAAATTACCCAGATACCCTTACAACCACATACCAACAACTTTATAACTCTAGCAACCACATAATAATGTTTTAGTAAGTCCTTGAAACGCCCTAGCAACCACATAATAATGTTTTAGTAAGTACTCAAAACGCCTTAGCAACCACAACAAAATAGCAACATCTTTTTAACTACTCTAGCAACCAAAAATCAATGTTCTAGTAACTACACAAAATACCCTAGCAACCACATAGCAACACCCTAGCAACTATCAGAACACCCTGGCAACAACATAACAATGCTCTAGTAATCCACCATAACATCCTCACAACCACATAACTACTCTAGCATCCACATAACAAAGCTGTAACAACTCAAACCGACCTAGTGACCACACAGTAACACCTAAGCATCTATAAGAACACCCTGGCAACAATGCTCTAGTAATCACCCAGAACACCATCACAACAAAATAGCAACATCTTTTTTAACTACTCTGAAACCACAAAACAATGTTCTAGTAACTATTCAAAACGGCCTAGCAACCACACAGCAGCACCCTAGCAACTATCAGAACACCCTGGCAACCACATAACAATGCTCTGGTAATCACCCAGAACACCCTCACAACCACATTGCAACATATTTATAACTACTCTAGCAATCACATAAAAATGTTCTAGTAAGTACTCAAAATGCCCTAGCAACCACATAGCAACACTTGGGCAACTATCTGAACACTCTACCACATAGCAATGCTCTAATTACCCAGACACCATCACAACAAAATAGCAACACCTTTATAACTACTCTAGCAACCACAAAACAATGTTCTAGTAACTGCACAAAACACCCTGGCAACCACATAGCAACACCCTAGCAACTATCAGAACACCCTAGCAACAACATAACAATGCTCTAGTAATCCCCCATAACATCCTCACAACCACATAGCAACACCTTTATAACTACTCTAGCATCCACATAACAAAGCTGTAACTACTCAAACCAACGTAGCAACCACACAGTAACACCTTAGCATCTATAAGATCACCCTGGCAACCACATAACAATGCTCTAGTAATTACCCAGAACACCCTCACAACTACATAGTAATACCTTTATAACTATTCTAGCAAATCACATAACAATGTTCTAACTACTCACAATGCCTTAGCAACCACACAGCATTTGGGAAGCTTTTGAGTGGGCAACCCTAACAACAGCGAACAGCTATGTTTCCCAAAGCATTGTAAGCCTAGATCATTGAGAACATTAGTGCCAATGAGTTTGTAAACTGGGCTTATGATATTTTAGGGAAACACAGCCCGAAACAGATTAGCAACCTCCTAGCAATGCCCAAGCAACCACCCAGAACACAAAAGAAAAATATTTTAGGAACCACTAAAATTCCCAAGAAACTGTGTAAAATTGCGGCAGCAAATTTTGCACGGGCAGACATAGCAACTTCTCCTTCTAACACCATAGCAACCACACAGGACTGTGGCAACAACTTTTGAAAAATATATAAAAATATCTTTAGCTGACCTTTTTTGTTCCTCCCTCGTCTTCCTCTCTCTATTTTGGTTTCATTAAAGTGCGCTTTAAAACAATCAAACTATGCTATGACAGATGGAACGACAGCCAAGAGTTTCTCTCTGGGCCAAACTAATTACGCTGGCTGTCATTAATGAGAGCAGCACCAAGTCACTCTTTGACTTACTTGCTGTTTGATCAAAGAAAACAAACATGAGAGGGAGAGACACAAAGACAGAGAGGGGATGTGTGCAAAGAAGTGCTCAGTAATCACTATGTCAGATTTTAGCACAGCTAAATGATTTCTGAGTAACCGACCTTACTCGTGAAGAATAACAATTGCAAATAAACTTGAGCAACACAAACAGATGATGGGACACATTTAATGAAATCAAAAAATAACGTAATATGTGTGTGTCCGCTCATGTCTTTTAGCTATTTAGGACATATAGGATCCCTCAACTTTCTTTTATTGACCATTTCTTCATTGTAAAACTCATTGTTCATTAAACATTTAAGCTAATTTGAATGAACCTTCAGAAGTCTCAGCTTCATTGCTAGAGTTTAGCACATTGATTCTCTAAACAAGCTCTGGATGTATAAATATAATGACTTTTAATTTGAAATACTTAATCTTTATGTGCCACTTGAACACATTTCCCTTATGCCTGCCGACTAAACACCAACTCGTTGAACTATGCTGATAACGACGGAACTTGCCGCCATAGTTGGCGAACGATGCTTTTCGGGAAACGCACCCTTGCACGATCCTCTTATTCGTTAACATTGGCGGGGTCTGAATCAGGAATCAAATTTTTTGAAATTGACGCCATCCTTAATAATTTGCATCAGAGCAGAACTTGTTGTTATGAAGGGGCATGACGTTTCCTGAAAATGCGCTAAGCGGTGCCAATGACAACACACCCTGCCAGCTAACCAATCACAGCACATTTCATATTTTGGAAGGAGGGGCTTTATCGAAAACAGGAACTAAACAGCGTGTTCGAGCCAGGGGTGCGTTTCCCGTACAACTATGTAGTTTTACTGCTTCATTACGATAGTAGTATGATCAACTAGCAAGTCACGACTGTTTCCCGAAACCCATTATCGCAAAGTGTCTATTTCTAATTGTTCTCAGTTATTTTGCTTAATTACCAGACTCAATATTTGGCTCGTTCCTACATAGTAGAGCACGTTTGCACATGCGCACTCTTAAAAATCGGTACTTTTGAAAACCTAAAAGACAAAATGACATTTGTATGTTTTCTAAATAAAATGCACCGGTTGTTCTGAATGTTAGCTTGCTTATTTTGCTCAAGAAAGGATTTATTACGTCCAAATGTGATGTAATATAGAAACTATGCCTCTAACCACAGGTCGAGAGCTGTTGTTCAAACTACACAACTTTGCGAAGCTGTTTGCGAATGTTCGCTGGAGCGATTGTTTTGGGAAATACCGTCTCGTTGAACTATGCTGATAATGACGGAACTTGCGACCATAGTTGGCTGAACGATGCTTTCGGGTAAACGCACCCCTGACTGGGGAGAGAGGTGCAAATAATGCAAAAAATATGTGAAAAATAATGTGATTTATAATATGATTTTTGAACAATCAAGCATGAAAACATATTCTAGTACACCTCAAAAACAAAATCAAGACTTTGTGAAAAGGCATAATAGGACCTCTTTAGGAACCACATTCTAAAAAAAATCTCAACTTTAAATGAAATATAATTACGGCAGTGCAGACAACTCGAAAGCAAAAACCCTTTCACAGAAATAAACAATCTATTACGAAACACTACCAACAAACCTCCATGCACACAAGCATGGAGGTGTAAACCACATTACGCCTGAACAAAAAAGTGGGTTGCTCGCTGAATTGGTTCTGTGATGAAATAAAAGTGCCCTTCCATTTTGTGACCTACCATCCGTTTGTTCCATAATAACATATTGTTCTGACCAGTGAGCAATTTTCTCTCCCTATCTTCTTTTTTCCTTTCAATAAAGCCCAATAAAGACAACTATAAATAATCTCACGGGGAAATTGAACGTGGTCGTTTTTCTCCTCACCATGGCAACAAGCCTTTTCCCCTCATCGCCTCACCCAACAGAGAACGCATTGCTCGTGAACTCATGAGGAGTTGGTGAGCAAGTGATACTTAGTGTGAAAAAGCAAGTTGCCATTTCAGTAACAGGGTTAATAGGGAATGGCAGGAGCTTCATGCGGGAAAGGGTCTCAGAACGAGGACGCTCTATTGGCATTTTGTGGAAAGATGGCAACATGATTTGGACTATGAATTATAAATAAGGACGTTCGGTCATAGTTTTGGATGTGTGTGTGTCGGCAGCATGTGTTTGTGAGATCTCTGTTTGCGTGTGTGTTAGAAATGTCTTGTGGGTGATATGTACAGTTGGCTGAGAGTGCAATAACAGGCTGCTGATGGGGATGACGGAAACCATCAGGATCAAACTGACTAGTGAAGCAGAGATACAGCCGAGGGGACCGGCACAACACAAACTTCACCCAACAGAATATAAACAACCGTCTAAACTCTGCATACGACATGCTAAACTGGCTACACATTTCATGCTACAAATGGCATATTTTTCTGAAAAACACAGTGCAATGTTTGTTATAAACAACCCAATTTTCCTCCAGATGAACACACAGAAGATAATCTAAGGCATAGCCTTTCGGCATCCAATCAGAATACACCTCAATAATACATTTAAAAAAAGACCAAACCAAGGAAAACCAGATGAAACTAAGAAATGTGGAAAAAAAATCATGTATTAGAGGAGAGTTCAAAGGAAGTTCCATCATACATTTCTTATAAATAAAACATAAGGGGTCAAGAGATTATTGACATTTACAGGGGTTTAAATTATGAATGAATATGGTTTTGTGTCTTTTAATCATGGTAGGCTATATCATACTCTGTCATACTATAACCTTTAAATTAGATTTTGTTATCATTGCATGCTTATGAATGGGACAGACTGTTACTCATGGCCAGATGTGGCTTCAGCCTTTAAGCAAAAGTTGGTCTTTTTGACCAATAAACAAAAACAAAAAAAAATATGGCAGATAATTCAAAATCATTTTTTTAATTTTGAGAGAAACAAACAATAATGAACATAATTTAACCAAGAGGCATCCCTGGGTCCATTTTAGGAGGGCTTCAGCCCCACAAAAAAAATTGCGATTATCTCCATAATCTGTAGCTACCGGAATTAAGGATTGCCTTATTCCCCTTTAAAACTCCCCTTAAAAAGGCGGCAGGCTTCGGCTCCTCTCTGTATTTTAGTCTGTGTTATTCAGCATGTTCTTCAATCCTGCTGCCCAATGCAGCGCTAACAGCAGCAAAAGACAAAGTGTGTGCATTTATTGATAGATTTTCATGACATCTACATCTGTGCAGTTTTTTTTATTATCATAAATACAGTTTACATAATGTGATGCAGCTAGCCTGACTTCGTCATACTCATATTCTAGTGAGAATATGATTCTGAACTCCCCGTAGGGCTTTGATTATGAGGCGTGTCGTAACCGAACCAGGAAAAAATGTTTACACACACATCGCGCAAACATTTACCGACTACTGAAGACTGAACACAGAGGAACTACACAGTGTTACTATAATACACAGAGGTAGCGGACTAAATGACGTGCAGCTGTAGTGGAACATAGTGTCCATTTGAACAGATGAGTGGCGGGAAACAAATACAAAGAAACATGTGACTGATGAAAACAAACTGAAAGTCCACTGAAAGTGAAACTAATGATGAACAAAACTGAGTGCATGTGACATAACGCCCCCTCCCGGAAGGCTGCAACCTCATGGCTTAGGCTATCTTATGTCTTCAGAAGGCTTAGGAGTAGGGTGTGGAAATGGTGTAGGGATGGTGACAGGAGATGGAGAAGGGATGGTGATGGCGGGCAGCAGAAGAATGGTGACAGACAACGACGAGCCCATGGTGGCGAAGATGGTGTACGTCCGATGGCACAGACCCAGAGCACAGTGACGAGGGAGGGAGGAGCCAAGGTGGTGTAGAGAGACTGACGTCAACTAGAGGGACGATCGACAGAGGCAGAGTCAATGGATCCCAGGGCGCAGACGGAGATCTGATGGAGAAGAGCAACATCACTGGTGTAACCGCTCCACCCGGGTCCTACTCGACCCTACTCGAAAAAGCAGGCATCGAACCCGGGTCTCCTCTAACAAGGAGGCTAAAGACTGCAGCCTCTAGTGTCTGTCGCTAGAGCACCCATTAGCTGGCTAACTACTAGCTACTAGCTGGCCTCCGTTACACTGGCACGGGAGGCATAGGCGAAGCCGTGGCAACAATCGTCTGAGGAAGAGTCAGACTGCCCGAGGACTGAGGCGATGCCGGTGTGAATGATAACCGAGGTGTACCCAAAGGGGAGGAGGAGCCCGCTGCAGCCGTAGGGTCTAGGGAATATACACAAGTCCGTGGCGGTGGTGTGATGACTGACCAATGGTGAGCCGGTGGGACGAGGGAACCCGGTAGAGTCAAAAGGCGGAGGGTATCTTGTGGAACTGAAGGTGGAAGGAGCCAAGGAGAGGCCCGACAGGTCGATGGTGTCGAGACGGAGCGAGATGAATTGAGGCCGGAGGCGTAGCCACTTGATCTCTCAGCTCAGGTGCAGATGGTGGTTGAAGGACCTCGGCTTGACATGACAGCTTGGCACTGCAGGAGATAAAGATAAAGGGCTGCAAACCTCCAGCAGAGGCGGGGCTTGAGGACTGGCTGAGCAGGGCTTGAAGACGGAGACAGATGGAGATTTGAGAGGGTTGAAGCTAACAATACATTGTTCGTGCAGGTGTCTGTGCTGTCTAAAAACGGCGATGAAGGTTCTGATTAACGAATACAAAGTTCATATAGTCCATGGTGCTGTCCAGAAACAGCGATGAACAGAAATGAGGTGGGGTAGATGAGTTGATACCTCAGTGCTGAAGTCCATCAAGGGGGTGGAGGGGTTGGGGCACACACGATTTTTTTTTCGCGGTCTATGTTGGTGGAATGGGCTCTGGGTTCGGCTGTGTTCTGGACCGAAGGATAAACACTCTCCAGACCCCGGATGAATGGCGTCCTACAGTTTCAATCCACAAGTGTCTAGGAGGTCTATGGAATGATGGTATTTCGCACCAATCCAAAACAGTGACTTCAGGGTCTCGTCATCGGAGACAAGGGGCTGGTGACGGCAAGAAGGCATAATTTTCAAGTAAGGTTAAAAAAGTCCAGAGTCTCATGAGCAATAATAGAAAACCACGCTGCATAATCCATTTGATTGGTCGATCTGTCACAAGACTGAACATAGAGGTACTAAATACACAGAGGTAACAAACTAAATGATGTGCAGTGGAAGGAGTGGTGGAAGATTGTCACGATTAGCCATGCACTTCCTGGTTTTACTTGACTACATTTCCCATCATACACCTCCCTGGACACCTGCACATAAAAGCCACTTCCACACACTACTTCTCTGCAAAGTATTGCATGTCCCTGTTTACTATTCCTAGTGCTAATCTGTCTGCTGATCTTATATCGTACCTTGGATTGTTTACCTCGACCTCTGATTGTTCTCTGCCTGTCTTGACCCGGATTGCTCTTCGGACTTTGCCTTTTGCTGCCTGCCCTGACCTTTGCCTGTGACCTCATTCTGCTCTTTGCTCCCTTTGTTGATCCTGTCTGCTGTTGATTAAACCTGCCGGTTGACCATTCTCAATAAAGCTGCAAATGGATTTCTATGCATCTGCGCCATCATTACAAAGATAATGTTTTAAAGTAATTGTACTCAGGACATTCCTATTTCCATGGCGACGTATCAAGCATCATGTGACACTTTTTGGGGCTACGTGCCTGTCATTTACAAAACGTAACGTAAATCCATCCATTTCTCCCGAAAGACATGAAAGTGAGTGGCTGGTGAACAGGGAGGAGACTTTATAGTTACCTATAGGCTAAAATGTATATTTGATGTGGGAGAAAAACAACATGTCTCAATTATTTCTGCTTACTTAGACATCAGTGGGTTTTTTTTCTCAAATTATAAATGGTTCGCTAGTACTGTGTGTATTTAAATGCCTGAAAAAGAAAATAGAAAACATTATTTGGTTGAAAACTGTCTGAATGTGTGATAATAAATGACAACTGACACGCGCTGCTAAACGCATGTGAACATGCGAAAGCAGCGCTAATCAGCGCTGAGATCATGCGTCGATACACTGCTATACTATACTGCTATACTACAGTCAGTGATTATTACAACTCTGATGTGTGGTTTTAGAAGGTAGGTCAAGTCTTTTCAAGTCACAGGGCTCAAGTCCGAGTCAAATCGCGAGTCATTGTCAAAGTCTAAATCGAGTCGCAAGTCATCTTTGAATATGTCGAGTCGCAAGTCATCAAATTTGGGACTCGAGTCCAAGTCAAGTCCGAGTCATGCGGACTCGAGTCCACAACATTGAAAAAAATAATAACATTTTGATTTCATGGGGGACTTTAATAACTATAAGGCCATTTTACAATATTGAATTTATGTTGTGTACTTTCTCAGCTTGATAGACAGCTAACAGCTTCAAAGAATTTCAGACAAATAAAGTTGATTTTTGACTGTTTTCAGTTCAATGAGATATATATATATATATATATATATATATATATATATATATGTAGCAAATTACACATTGTTTTACTTTGCATATTATTTCCCAGAAAAGATGCATGGTGTCTTTCTAGATTATCTTGATGTATTTTTCATTTAGATCACGGCAGGAGACACATAATGTCATCCTCGCAGGAGAACATCTAACATGTGCTAGCCTGAATTAATGTGAAATTGCATAAGCAGTTGAGCTCCTAATTTCCAGGAAAGCTGAAACAACAATTATGAAAATGGAAATGGAAAAACAGGAAGTAGAAGGTGGAAGCAAAATAGAAAAAAAAACAACAACAACAACAAAGCAATAAAACAACACAATCCACTCAATACAAATCCAATTGTGGGGATTTAGCATTAGCAGAAGCTTAGCATGTTCAGGTCAAAGGTGAATAATCTGATGTGACATAATTCTCTGTGGTTTTCTTCTAATACTGTACCAGCTCCTCAGTCTTTTAGCATTAGCGCTGATGTGCAGGTCAGTTTAACTTTTAAAACAGGTTAATAGACTGAACTCCCTGTGGTCTTTTGACACGAGGAGGGCAGATGTGTCTGGAAATATTTGATCTCCAGTAGTAGATTATAAATAAGGGAAAAAGCTCAACGTTTTTAAATGTTAAAAAGTAGACTCTAATGAGAGAGCTGCTTTTGAATATCAAGCTTAAATGTGTGTGATGCATCATATTACAAACTGAAATAGATTTAAAGGATGAGACCATAAACCGAGGTCCTGCCTCTCTGTGGTCATGAAAAAATCCCAATTTGCCCATTGGCCTCTGCCCAACATCATGGCTTCCTGAGTCATCCCTGTATATAATGATTAGCTTCATCAGTCTCCTCACCACCAATAGAGGGTATGCGCGTGACGTCACCGTCGGCCGGAGTGCCTGCAGTTACTCACAGTGAGTGGCAAAAAGACTGAGCAGACTGTATTTGTTTTCAGCGTGAATGCCGGGAAAACAAACGCAACACATATAAAGTGGGAAAGAGCTTTGTCGACTAACTGTACAACTAGATTTGACAAGGTATATTTTTACAGACTGATATAGAAAAGAGAAGCAATTGGATCGCTGCAATTCACATAAACAACTGGACTCCAGTCAGCGAAAGGTGGATTTGCAGTTATCATTTTGTGTCAATAAGCTGAATTTAGGTGTTAAACCATACCCATATATTTTCTATTATTATATACATTCAATATACACAATATATACAATATATACAATATATACAATCAATAAAATATTTATCATTGCATATTCTGCATTATTGGATGTTTTTTAATAGACACTGACCAAAAAAAAAAACGATAAAGTTTTAGGGCTGGACGATATGATGATATATATAGGCTATATATAACACTGATATAAGTGATCACCCGGATTTAGACCTACCTATATATTGTTTTTATATAAAGCGTCCAAAGGCAAATTTGCTTTATGTTTAGGTCTATACTGCTTTTAATTCCCCGGGGTCGAAATCAGGCAAACATAAATGTCAGTCAGGCAACACGACTCCTGGTTGCATGTCAATATCCATGGAATCACTGGATCTTTAGTAAGTTGTAAGGAAAACTATATTGAGTCCAACATTTAGTATAAATTGATAAAATTGTTCGTTTTAGTCGCATTTTTGCAGTTTCCCTGATAAAATCCAGTCACGCAGCAGATCTTTTGCCACTCAGTCAGGCTGAGGGGGGTTGTTCAATGGAAAGTGACGTCAATGCAATCCCTCTATAAGCTGGGTCGTTCTGGCGCAATCTGACTGCCGTCGCTTCATCCAGGTGAATATATTATTATAAAGGCACAGTATGTAATTTTTGCAGTTAGAGGTTGCATATTCAAAACAATTACAAAGCTGAAGCTTGATGATGAAAGGAGTGAGGAATGATGGGAGTTGTCATCTTCACCTCCACTGTCAATGGAAATTAATACGACGGGTTGATCAATCCGAAATCACAAACCATATTTATGGATGAGGTAATAAAATAAAGTTTTATAACCATTGCATTTGATCACGATTTTATTTCATTCTAATGAATTAGATGCAAGTAACATATTGTTTAATGTTAAAATACTACTCATACATGTAACTTTATTTGTCGAATGGGTTGGTTGGGTAACACAGCTGACGTACTCTTTATGAATAAAACAAACTTCAGTTAATTACACTGTCATTCACCAGACTTGTTAAAGAGTGTTAGGAAATGCAATACCGATATCGATCCTTATTTAATTTCCTCTTGTTCAAAATTATCTCGGGTCATTTTATGAAATTGTATGGGTTCGGGTTATTTTATCTTATGTTTTCAGAAGAATTGAAATATAGAGTATGGGCTCTATCTTGCACCCGGCGCAAATGACTTTATACACTGACGCATTTATCATTCATATTTTGCACTTGCGCAAAGCGGGCTTTTTTCCTCCACAGACGCACGTCGGTAAACTAGGACATGAACTTGCGCTCCCTGGGCCGGTCCGGCGCAAAAGGAGGCGGTGTCGGCGCAAACAATCCCTGGTGCTATTTGCATTTCCCGAAAACAATTGCACCAATTACCAGAAAAAAACTGGTCTAAAGTCAGCGGCGCGTCCGCGTACATTCAGATGCTATTTTAAGCGTGCATGCTTGGCCATAATACAGAGTGTAAACAAACACGCATACACTGTGATTCTCTATCTACACAGATGCATTTTACTTTTTGCAAATGATACATTATTATAAGGAAAAATATATAAACATGAGGGAAATCATTGTTGTGTCCATGACGATGGGAAAAATAGGCATAAAGCTTACACATTTACCCAAATTATTATATGCATTTTTAACCGAAGCTAATTTGGGTGGGTTTGTCCCATCCCCAATGTCACTTCTCCATGGCCCGATGTGAACTGATGCTGAAGCACGCTGGTAAATGCGCCGTTAAAATGAGAATTGCGCCATGAGAACAAGCGCACCTCGTTCATCACGCTCTTAAAGGGAATGCGATATGACGCTCTTATTGGTTTATTTCTGTTACGCCCAAACCTCACCTATGAATAATGAAGCTACTCCAGACCAACCCCTTTAGATTTGCGCCAGGCGCAAGAGGCATTCATCCCGCTGGGAAAATAGCAACAGCACCGGGATCCGCCCACAAAGTTACTTGCGCTTTGCGCTTTTACACTTCGTTAAAATAGGGCTCTATGAATTAAATGGAGTTTTTTATGGAGTCACTTTTTTTGATACACTGTGCATTCTGTTTTTGCATTCCATGGAAAAAAGGAAATCGTACAGCTTTGGAACACACGAAACGAGAACATGACAGAATGTCCATTTTTAGTGAAGTGTTCCTTTAATTCCCACAGACTGGCTTTAAAAAAAAATCCCTCTGCTTTTCTGCTGATTTACTGGTGTGATTAAACAGAAGCCGAACGCGAAACACTATTGAGCAAACAGCTGCTCTAGATTTCATGTGTGAATACAATCAGATCTGCAAAACAGGAACAAACACGAACATATTCTCCAAGAGGCTTTCACACTCACATTCTCTCATATTTCATAGCTTTTGTAAATTAAAAAATTGTGTTTAGTTCCTGAAGGAAAACCCACTGAGAATCACAGCTATAAAAGAAGGATATGTTTTCGATTAGGTCCCTTTGTTGCAGTGATATAACCAGAGCTTTTGGCCTCTGCTTGGTCTCTGCAGGAGGAGCTTGAGTGGCAGGACTGTTAACGTGTTATGACACTTCGGAAAGCCACTGTGCCCTGTGTATGATGACTACAGACACAAGCCTCTCTGCAGAGAATAAAAACTGAGAGCGAAAATAAGGGATGACGGATAGGAGAGGTAAGAGATGGAGGGATGCGTTGAGGAATAGAGCAAGAGAGGAGGGTGTCATAGTCTTTTGTTTCCCATGGCTGTTGAGTTTCAAAGCAGCTCTCGTGACATCATTACCCTGTTTGTACTGTACACCTCTCAGTCTGTCCCCGCGGCTATAGCTTTCATCATGGCATCCAAATGCCCCATAAAACCCAAGGAAGTAAACTAAAAAACATACACGCACACACTTTCTTGTGCTCTCGTTCTTTAACACATACTTTTATGCAGAGGCTGAGTGAAAGAAGAATAAACAGGATGAGGTAGATGGTGCAACCTTTTCGAAGGCTGCAAATGTTCAGAAAATACAAATCTATTTGAATTCTCATGACTAGTCTGCCATAGTGAAGAAACAAAACCTGAGAGGAAATGCAGTTGAAATGCCCAAAGCAGAATTGTTCTAATGCAAAGCCTTTGCACATGAAAAGCTTCACTGAATATCAGAATGCAGGAATAATGTGAAAGAAGTGTTTGGTAGAATGTATGTGGTATGATTCTCTCAGATGGTGAAAACATATCATAACAATAAACATATAAAAAGTCTAGAAACATAACTCTCTTACATGCTGTTGCACTCCATTCAATTTGGTTGTCAGATGCTCACAAGATGAATATATGTAAAGCATTTGCTTACGGCATATTTGTTTTTACGGCAGCCCAGATAAATCTCAAAAGAGTGTAATGTCTGGTTATCCGGCTAACGCCGTTGGTGTTTCAAGTGTAGAAAATGTGCCCACATTTCAGTGTTCACCCCTACACACAAGCACTGTAGAAAGGAATGAGCTGGTCATCCTCTTCCTGAGCAGCCCGTTCTCATCCCAAGACGTCATCTAACTGACAATTTTGACCATACGGCCAACATCCAACGTTTTAGGGTACCCTTTAACGTCAGATTAGATGACGCTATCTGTAATCCTAACCGTACCCCAGACCCAAACCTACGCGTCATCTAACTGACGTTAAAGGTGAAGCGTCAAGTTAGATGACACCCTAGGATCGTCATCTGACTGACGTTAGAAGGGTACCCTGAAACGTTCGGATGTTGACGTATGGTCAAAGGCGTCCAGCTAGATGATGTCTTGGAGGGAGAATGTGTTGTCCTGAGAGGAGCCAGAAGGATGAACCCACCAGCGCCCACCCTTCGGTTCCTATTTGAGATCTTTCCGTGGTCCTAGAGCCCTAAAGAGTGTATCCCTTCGAACCACTAGATTCTGCGGATCTAAAATACCTCTCGCTCAAAACCATTTTTCTTTTGGCTATGTCATCAGTGTTAGGGAACTTACAGTGTGGGGGACTATCCATTCAGCGCCGCATGTCTCGAGTTATCTTGCACCCGGCACAAATGTCTTCCTACACCAACGCATGTATGATTCCTATTTTGCACCCACCTAAAGCAGGCTTTTCCCTTCACAGACGCACGCGGTAAACTGAGGGAATGAATTTGCGCTCCCTGAGCGGATTCGCGACAAAAAGGAGCCGTGTTTTGGCGCAAACATTCCCTAGTGCTATTTTACAGTTTGAAAAAACAATTGCGACAATGACCAGAAAAAACCTAGTCTAAAGTCAGTGGCGCGTTGCGCATACATTCAGATGCTATGTTCAAGCCGTGCATGCTTGGCCATAATACAGTGTGTGAACAACGCGCATACACTGTGGATGATTCTATCAGCTACACAGATGCATTTTACTTTTTGCAAATGATACATTATTTATATAAGGAAATCTATTAAAACATGAGGGAAATCATTGTTGTGTCCATGACAAATGGGAAAAATAGGCATAAAGCTTACAAATTTACCCAAATTGTTATATGCATGTTTTAGCACCAAAACTAATTTGGGTAGGTTGTCCCATCTCCAATGTCACTTCTCTTTCTTTAATGGCCCTGATGAGAACATCGAATCTCTTTGGCTGTGAACCGATGCTGAAGCGCGGGTAAATGCGCCGTTTTAATAGTATTGCGCCATGGAACAAGCGCATATCATTCATCATGCTCCTAATGGGAATGTGATATGAAGCTCTTATTGGTTTGTTTTCCGTTACGACCAAACCACACGTATAAATCATAAAGCTACTTCAGACCAACCCCTTTTAGATTTGCGTACGGGTGCAAGAGTCATTTATCCCGCCAGTTAAATAGCAACAGCACCCAAGACCCGCTATGTCAAACCACTTGTCTAGAGCATTTTAGCCTGTTTTCTTTGTTTCATAACCTGATGAGTATTTAGCCAAGTCTGAATACTGCTAGGCCATCGTTTTATCTTGAGTATAACCTTAAAGCGGTTCTGACTAGAGTGCTGAAATTTAATTAAGAGCCCCATGTAGGGACATTGATCAAACAGGACTGACAACATGTGCAAACAGCTGTGACAGCTATGAAGGTCTATGTAATTACACTGAATTTATAGTGAACACCAGATAACCTGCTTCTAGTAACAGCGTTTCGATACAAAATCTGATACACTGTTTATACAATTAAAAAGCTATAATCCATGAAACAACTTTATAAAGATTAACAAAACGAATTCATTTATGGCAATAAAGGGTCAGTTTCTTGTGAGAAAATGTGTTTATTTCCTCATACAGTCTTAATGAACCACATGCAATTGATAATTGATGTCAGTTCGGCACCTTTTCTTCCCAGGTTGCATTGCAGAGGGAAAGGCAGAGTATCAGGGAGCACCACAATGCTTTTATCGCTGAATAGCAATTTACTCTTAATGAGGTTCACAAGTCTCTGCAATGAGGTGTGAAATCAAGAGTTTATGAAAAATTGTTAAATGAGTTTTTAATTTCATTGTTGAAAACACGGCAGAGAGCTACGTTTGTAATTGCCAAACAACTCAAAACAGCAAATTAGCAGAGACACACTGACTTTGATGAGTTTAACTTGTTTGCATTGACTCCTGAAAGTTTTTGTGCTTCACGATTGCCGCCATTGCAGAGAAAAGAATCATTTCATAACCCAGATAACACCCTGTAACATGGGGAGAAAAGAAACTACCAATCATTTTCGCAAATGAGGTAATTATTTTGGGTTAATGGACTGAAATGCTTAAAGCCAAGAGGCCTTGCCGTCTAAAACACTGCCACATTTTCTTGGTTTATTTATAATTTAAATCATGAAAACAAGTCATTAACATTCATTTGAATAATGCATAGTTCCAAGTGGTACATATGACACCATATTGGCTAATTATAATTATTAAGCAACCATCTAAGTGGTCAATAGTAAGTGCATTTAACTTATTTTTTATTTAGTCATTTTATTTTAATGACTTCTCTACAGATGCCGTCAAGGCACAAATCATTTGCTCTTCCATTTTTCCCCATTCTAAGATCCTGACGACGTTCTTACCGCACAAAATATAGCACTAATGAAGCACGCACATGCACACAAAATAATAATCTACCTAAATTACCATGTCTTCATCCCTCTCATTCACTCCCATTGACTCGGTATCCGTGGATACACTGCTGAGCTGGTGCTCTTTGAAGTCTTCCTCGAGGCTCCTTTTCAAATATCACCCAGTTTGTGGAAGCAATTGAATTTTCCTTGGCACTGGTGTTAAACATTAACCCCGCTAGACCAATTGATATTCCGAACGTGGTGCTCTGAATACTGTTCCTTTCTTCTCAAACTCCAGCCCCAGTTCCCAGGGCATAGTCTGTGCATCATATGTGCATCGTTTCTCACTGCGCTGGATTCAGTGCATATTACAGCTCTTTAAAAAGAGCTTCAGTTAGAAGACCAGCTTAGAGAGTTTGATACTTTTAACATCAAAAAGCTCCAGGCACCAAATCTGTTTTTCTGGCAGGAAGGCCAGCGCTGGGCCTTTAGAGATCCGACTACAGAAAACCACTCATGGGTAATGGTGTGAGCTGCAAAGTGTTTAATACCTACAGATCAGTTTTCAGGCCCTGTGATGATTCCATGTCTTTGGTAACATTTGATTATGTGTGACTGGTCCACATGAACCAAAGGGCAAAATGAGATTATAGCTCTACTTGTAGTCTTATTACCCTATGTGTGTGATTTCACCAACCGAATTTAGATATGACTAACATCTCTGTGTTTATTTCTAGAGGTTTTCTAGATGTGGTTCTAGATGTGATTCTACAGTGGTTTGAATGGAATATCTATCTAATTTTCCTTTACAGTATTATAAGAACATTTAAATGAGCTTCATGTGAATTTATAGAAGTGGCTGCTTATAATAAACCCTCGCAAGTATGCAGGGTCATTCCTTGGTCAAATCAACCAAATTTTGGAAACTTCCCCTGGACAAATTTGAGATTTTTAAAAATATTTTTAGAAAGACAAACATAAATAGTGACGAAAGTCAAAATATTAAATGTTGTGCGTTGTATATTTACTGAGTAATCCACTATAAGGGGTCAAAATGACAATTTCCACCTGAGATTTAGAGACAAATTGGAGGGGTGTATACATGACATTAATCTTAATGTGGATCTGTGAGTATATAGGCAATTTGTACACATTTTCGATAGTCAAAACCAAATGTGGGTCACTTTCCACAAAGCTAATTCTTTTTTTTCTTTAAAGAGGAATATCTAAGAACAAGTTATGTAGGATGTATCTCATTTTTTCAATAAGCTCAATTGTATAGAACATACATAAGCGCCATATACAATATATATATATATATATACAATATATATATATATATATATATATATATATATATATATATATATATATATATATATATATATATATATAGGCTATGTACACTACTGGTCAAAAGTTTTAGATCGTTTAATGTTTTTATAAGAAGTCTCTTCTGCTCACCAGGGTTGCATTTATTTTAATATATATTTAAAAAAATAAATAATATATATATATATATATATATATATATATATATATATATATATATATATATATATATATATATATATATATATATATATATATATTTAAAAAAAAACTAGTAATATTGTGAAATATTATGACAATTTAAAATGACTGTTTTCTATTTTAATATATATTAAAATGTCATTTATTTCTCTGAAAAAGCTGAATTTTCAGCATCCAGTCTTCAGTGATCCTTCAGAAATCATTCTAATATGCTGATTTTATGCTAAAAAAAACATTATTATTACTTTCAATGTTGAAAACAGTTGTGCACATTTTTTTCCAAAATTATTTGATGAATATAAAGTTCAAAAGAACAGCATTTATTTAAAATAGAATCTTTTCTAACATTATAAATGTCTTTAATGCAACTTTTGATCAATGTAACTCATCCTTGATAAATAGAAGTATTGATTTCTTTTTTTTTCCCAAAAATAAAATAAAAATTCTTACTGACCCCAAACTTTTTAAAGGGTAGTGTTTAATGTTACAAAAGCTTTCCATTTCAGATAAAAGCTGTTCTTTTGAACTTTCTATTCATCAAAGAATCCTGAAATAAATATGTAAAAAACTATTTTCAAATTTGATAATAATCATACATGTTTCTTGAGCAGCAAATAATTTCTGAAGGATCATGTGACACTGAAGACTCGAGTAATGATGATGAAAATTCAGCTTTAATCAGGAATAAAATACACTTTACTATTTATATTCACAAAGAAAACAGCTGTTTTAAATCGTAATAATATTTCACAATATTAATGTTTTTATTTTGTATTTTTAATCATATAAATGCAGCCTTGGAGAGCAGAAGAGACTTCTTCTGGAAAAATCTTACCGATCGTGTATATATATAAAATTTGTATGCCTGAAGTTCTAAAAGACATCCTAATATCCTTCAAGATTCTCGTTCTTTAAACTTTCCTTTTGAAATCTTCATTTTCAAGGCCCTATAGTTCAGTCTCATTGATATCGGGATCTAAAAGCAGCTCCATGTTCAAATTGTTGAATTTGACCCATTTTCAGTGATTGAAAACCAAATGTGGTTCACTTTGCACACAGCTGATACATATTGCATTTAAAGAGGAATGTCTGAAGAATGAATAATGTTTCAACTAGAATTGTATCTTGTTTCCCTCTATCAGAAGAATTGCAGAAAACATACCTATATGAGAGCGAAAAATCCATTGAAATTGTCAAGTTGAGGCACAATAAACATGTATAAGAATCTATTTTTATTCAGTTTTAGAGATATTTGGAAGATTTGTTTATTTTAACAGCTTCTGATACCACCAAGAGTATAAGTACCGTAACTACATGTTACTGCATTGATATCCCAATATTGAGAAGATTGAACCATAATGAAGTCTCCAAAAGAAAAGTTTCATAAGAACAATTATCTAAAATGGCATTGAGATATCTTTAACACTTCTTGAATTAAAGACATATAAAAATGAAACAAAATGTTTGTTTTTGGCACTGTGTTTTTGTTGGTTTTCGGTAAAGGGTTCTATAACTAATGTTAACAAATACAGCATAGTTAATAATGTATTAGTAAATGTTGAAATTAACATCAACTAAGATTAATAAAGGCAATAGAAGTAGTGTTCATTCATAGTCCATGCTAAATAAAGTAGTTAACTAATGTTACAATGCTACATATTAAAATGCTAATATTGTAATGCTAAAATATTACAATGTTTTCTTCTTTAAAAACCCTTCTATTTTAATACTCTTTGTAAATATATTACAAAGTTCGAGCTTTCCCTTCTACAAGCCTAAATTGAGTGCAAAATAACAGTTTACTAAACAATATATAATATAAAAAATACACTTAAATACTGCAAATAATCAAGGAAATAATTGATATATTTAACTAGGATAATAGATAAACATCATGATGGGAAAATCAAACACAAATCATAAACCTAAAATACAATTTACAAAAAAAAAATACAAATTCTTTTGTAAGTTTTTGCGCAGATTTTTAAAGTAAATTTCTTTTAAAGAAAAATTTCTCATATGAAATTAAGTAAAATCTACTTAACTTGGTTGAGTAAAATGAACAAAGAAAACTTGGCCAGTTAAAGATAGTTTATCAATTTCTACTTAGCTAAAGTTTACTTTGCAAGACTTTGTTTCAACTCTGAATTAAGTCCTACTTTTATGCTTTACTTATCTAAGTAATACAGTATTATATTGTGTAGACATTTCCACATAATAGAAGTAATGTGGTGCCCACCCTGAACAAAGAGATCTCAATACTTTGTACACAAACAATACACAATACAGCTAACATTTGATGGATCATTTTTGTTTGTGAATGACAATGCCTGTGTCATTTTGAGAAGAAAATGAACTCCAGATGTCACAAAACAGCTCACTAAACATTACTAAACAACAAAAGTTATGATAAAACCATGCAAATGCAGCTACAAAACAGTGAAAAAAGCAACCCTATTTATTATTTATGCCAAATCGCATGATTGAAACACCAGTATCAGAAAGTTGAGTAGGTTTTACTTAATTTTTCAATGTTTATATTTATGTTTTAATTTCTACAAGCTTAAATTGAGCATTAGTATTATTATAGAATTATTATTATTATTATTATTATTTATCTTAAAGAGACGAGCACCCACTTTGGGTACAACCTAAGAGTGACGTCACAGACACTATGGCCATATTTTGGTACAGTCTGTGACTGCATCACAGAATAGCCACAGAAGCAGCTCATAGAGCGTCACCAGAGATACATTCCCTTATATTATTACTCTGACAGAGGTGTTTGGATCATGCAGCTATTGTGGGAACACTGTGTGTGTATGTAATATAACAGTGGCATCTTAAAAGCCACCGATTCTTATGCTACAGCTCACAAAACAGCATCCTAGCATCCCTTGCTGCAGTTACGCCACTGTCATAGCGACAGTAAAAGCAAAGACCCGGCAACACAAAGGTTAGTCTGATCTCAGACAATGAAGTGAAGCTGACTTCACAGTGTGACTTCCCCTGTATCTCTAATCCTGTTCTCTGGGCTTCCTACCTGCCAGCGCGAGTCTCCAGTTTATTGCAGACAGACTGATAGAAGCTGTTAGCATGAGACTTCCTCAAAACTACTGATGTGCACAGTCAAATATCTAAAAATAATGATTTGGGTCTTAAAGCTGCTTGTCCTCTATTGTTATACTTACATAACTATTGTGTGTGTGTGTGTGTATGTATGTGTGTGTGTGTGTGTATATATATATATATATATATATGCATATAAATTCTTACACTCACAGAAAAAAAGGTACAAAAGCTGTCACTGGGGCTGTAGCTTTTCAAAAGGAAAACTTTTGTCCATTTTAGGTGCTAATATGTCTATTTAGGTGTTGATATGTACATTTTAGGAGCTAATATGTATATTTTAGGTGTTAATATATACATTTCAGGAGCTAATTATGTACATTTTAGGTCCTAATATGTACATTTTAGGTGCTAATATGTACATTTTAGTAATTGAACATTTTAGGTGTTAATATGTACATTTTAGGCGCTAATAAGTACATTTTAGGTGTTGATATGTACATTTTAGGAGCTAATATGTATATTTTAAGTGTTAATATGCACATTTTTAGGTGTTGATATGTACATTTTAGGAGCTAATATGTATATTTTAAGTGTTAATATGCACATTTTAGGTGTTAATATGTAAATTTTAAGTGTTCATATGCACATTTTAGGTGTTGATATGTACATTTTAGGTGTTAATATGTATATTTAGGTGTTAATATGTACATTTCAGGAGATAATATGTATATTTTAGGTCCTAATATGTAGGTGCTATTATGTACATTTTAGTAATTGAACATTTTAGGTGTTAATATGTACATTTTAGGCACTAATAAGTACATTTTAGGTTAGGTGCTAATATGTACATTTTAAGTGTTCATTTTGTACATTTTAGGTGTTGATATGTACATTTTAAGTGTTAATATGCACATTTTAGGTGTTGATTTGTACATTTTAGGAGCTAATATGTATATTTTAAGTGTTAATATGCACATTTTAGGTGTTGATATGTACATTTTAGGTGTTAATATGTACATTTTAAGTGTTAATATGCACATTTTAGGTGTTGATATGTACATTTTAGGAGCTAATATGTATATTTAGGTGTTAATATGTACATTTCAGGAGCTGTACATTTTAGGTCCTAATATGTAGGTGCTATTATGCACATTTTAGTAATTAAACATTTTAGGTGTTAATATGTACATTAAGTGTTAATATGTACATTTTAGGCGCTAATAAGTACATTTTAGGTGTTAATATGTACATTTTAGGTGCTAATATGTACATTTTAAGTGTTAATATGTACATTTTAGGTGTTGATATGTACATTTTAAGTGTTAATGTGCACATTTTAGGTGTTGATATGTACATTTTAGGTGTTAATATGTACATTTTAAGTGTTAATATGCACATTTTAGGTGTTGATATGTACATTTTAGGAGCTAATATGTATATTTAGGTGTTAATATGTACATTTCAGGAGCTGTACATTTTAGGTCCTAATATGGTGCTATTATGTACATTTTAGTAATTGAACATTTTAGGTGTTAATATGTACATTTAGGTGCTAATAAGTACATTTTAGGTGTTAATATGTACATTAAGTGTTAATATGTACATTTTAGGCGCTAATAAGTACATTTTAGGTGTTAATATGTACATTTTAGGTGCTAATAAGTACATTTTAGGTGTTAATATGTACATTTTAGGTGCTAATATGTACATTTTAGGTGTTAATATGTACATTTCAGGAGCTAACATGTCCATTTTAGGTCCTAATATATACATTTTAGGTGCTAATATGTACCACTACGGTACTGATATGCAGCCTTTGGGAACAAAAGTGTACCTATTGAAAAGGTACAGCCCCAGTGACAGATTTTGTACCTTTTTTTCTAAAAGTGTATAAAATAATTTACTTGTGAAATAATGTTACAGTTTAAAATAACTGCTTTTTAAAATGTAGCTAATTTGTTCCTGTGATGACAATCTTCAGTCTCAACTGATCCTCCAGAAATCATTCTAATATGTTGATTGCATTGTAGTAAACTATTATATTACACAGATAGCCCTAATAAATATATTATAGAAATAATTAAAATTTGGGGTGGCTACAGAAGTTTAATGCAGGTTTTTGGAGGTTGGCAGACCCAAAAATCAATTAGTGCTGAGTCTGCTGACATCCTTTTGTGAGTTTTGTATGCATATATTTGCCAGATTTCTTATTTTTCCTAGTAAAGATCAAATATGGATAGAGAAATGGATTGACAAACAAACAGCCAGTATTTGTTTCCTTGTTTTGGTACTGGAATGCTGCTATGGAACATTCTGGGTCAATTTAACCCTCAGGTTTGTGTGTGTGTTTGTTTTGGTTGGCAGTTAATTAAAAATCGAGTTCAGTGTGCTTCAGCTTACATCAGGTAGATGTGAGATATTCTTCCTCTAATAAGACTGTGTGTGTGGGAGGCAGTGTAGGTTCAGCACATTTAGGTTCGCAGTCATCTGATCAAATCTATTGGCACAACAGCTGCTCTGACACCAAATTTTTGAGTTTCACAGGCAGTCACAACACTACTAGAGCCTGTGTGTGTGTATGTGTGTAATGTATGTGTGTGCCCAGATGGGGTACTGAAAAAAATTCAGACTATAAAACGATCATGGTTCTAGTTCAGGATTTCCCCACATTACCCAATTTATAG
Source organism: Hybognathus amarus (assembly GCA_030378365.1). Lineage (NCBI taxonomy): Eukaryota > Metazoa > Chordata > Actinopteri > Cypriniformes > Leuciscidae > Hybognathus > Hybognathus amarus. The sequence goes on from JAQIUQ010007156.1 coordinate 35,922, forward strand.
AAGATCAATGATCACAGACATAGGAACATCTGCTCTGGGAAACCTCATTCCCGTACAACACATTTTAATTGATAATATTCCAATATCACTTCTGATGTAATATTTTTGTGATATCAGATATAAATGGATAAACACAAATTTCTACCATCTGGAACTCACCTAAAGGATTATTATGAACATCTGTTCAATTTCTCACTAATGCAATTATCGTATCAACCAATCACATGGCAGTTGCTTCAATGCATTTAGTGGTGTGGTCCTGGTCAAGACAATCTCCTGAACTCCAAACTGAATGTCAGAATGGGAAAGAAAGGTGATTTTAGCAATTTTGAGCGTGGCATGGTAGTTGGTGCCAGACGGGCCGGTCTGAGTATTTCACAATCTGCTCAGTTACTGGGATTTTCAAGCACAACCATTTCTTAGGCTTTACAAAGAATGATGTGAAATAGGAAAAGCATCCTGTATGCGGCAGTCCTGTGGGCGAAAATGCCTTGTTGATGCTAGAGGTCAGAGGAGAATGGGCCGACTGATTCAAGCTGATAGAAGAGCAACTTTGACTGAAATAACCACTCGTTACAACCGAGGTATGCAGCAAAGCATTTGTGAAGCCACAACATCACAAATCCTGTTATGATAACAAATGAAACCTAATATAACATAAATCCATTATTAATAATAAAAATCACTACAAAATTAAGAATTGTCTGTCTCCAAACATTTAAACTCGCCCCTATGGCTTTGTCAGTGTATTCAGGGAATATCTATTGAGCAAACGTTTAAGTAAACTGGAGCAATTTTAACAATGAAAAGAATGGCTGATTCTTTGGGAACACACTCTTCAGAGGAAACTGAAACACGTCCAAAAACTCACCTGATTTATTCTCTCTTTTTATTCATCCTTTTCCTGGTTGCATTTAATTCTTTCCTCATGTCCTCCATGCATGACGTCTGTTGCACTGAAATAGAAAAAAATCAGAGCACAAAATGCATGAGACCCCATTGTATGAAATGAAATGCTATTTTATGAAATGTTATTGAAGGTAAAATTTGTATTACAAAATGTTGGAATGGTGCAACACCTTAAACACCCGGTGTCTCCAACACCTTAAAATTTGTCCCCTGCATTTCTCATCAGGCAATGTGCATGTTATGTTTTTCAGATAGCAAATGTGGATAATCTGAATTAATGTAGACATTACATGTCACTGGACATGGTTGTCAGATTACTGACTATTAAAACCATTCATATTTTTTACACAGAGATCTGTGGAGACTAGAGGATATTATTTTAGAATGTTTTTTATGTTAATTTCTCAATTAACACTATCATTCAAATTAAAAACAAAACAAAACAAACTTACATTCAGTGGTGCTGCAGAGATATTAACCTGAATTAGCATGCTAAATTACTAGCCCCGGCCCGGCAGGTGTCATAATACCAGTTTCGGCCATGGGAGGCGGTATGCGGGCGGGCAACATAACCACCAGCCAAACTGCAATACACGAGTAACTCGCACGGCTTGTGTGTGTACTTGAACCTGATGTCAGTCGTGTGGAAATACAGCCCATTACTACATTTCAGTTCAGGGAAGAGTTCAACAAAATGATTGGTCGACATTATGCATGAGGAATACATTTTGGTAAGTTGTAGCATACTGTATCTTTCAACAGTGTTCATGTTCTTTTTCCATTAGCTAGTAGAGATGATCTGTTCACGTGCGCTAGGGATTTGTCGTGTAACATTTACAAGTGCCAAAACGGTATTTATTGTTTGAATTGCATAATAAAATTGACAGAATCTGAGAGCTGAGATTTTTTATACATGCTCTGTAACTAATCTGGTCTTCGTGTCCTTTTCTGTGCGTGACAAAACTGATGTGTGGTGTGAGAGCGTGTGAAAAGTGTCAATTGCGTGTGTTCTCACGGTGAATTCGTGAGAGTTGGCAGCTCTGAATGGTGCTAGCTTGGTCAACATCAGCGAATGCTGTCTGTCAAATTAATTCAAACTAACAATAAAAGTGTAATATGAACAAAACAAATACAGTAAAACTTCAAATAATAGCCCAGGCTTTTATTTTCCCATATTGTCGAAATGCACCGGCTTGTATTTGACAGCGTATGAGACGGCCTTTATAATTTAGTGTTGAATGCTGTTCATTAAGTCTCTAATCTCTAAAAATCTCCAAATGCTTCACGTGAAACTGCGGTCTCCAACCTTTACTAATCGTGTCAATTGATTTGATTAATATGCGCGAGGGAGAGAGAGCAAAACAGCGCTCGCTTGTGTTGTTTGAAGACGTGAGAGTGCGCGCGTGTGGCCGCGGCACAACTCACTTTCTGGAGGTATACTGCCCCCATCTGGTGTGGAATATGGAGTATGACTTCATTTTTTTGACAGATAGCCTTTAAACTACTTAAAACTGTAGTCTATACTCGGTAACTATAATTTATATCAGTATTTATTAAAACTAAGGTAAAAATAAGATAACAAGCCATACAGCGAGTTTTGGTGCATATTCTGTCCCTTTCAGACAATTGCTACACCCTGCATACACACCATTACAATGATTTATACAACAACTAAACGATTTATGAGGCTCTCTGTGCGTACTAATGACCTTATTATAAATATATATAATTTCTATTATACACATATATAATATGTGTGACTGTATGTGTTTGTGTAAGCTTTTACTGGTATAACCAAAAGATGAGATATTAAGAGTGATGTTAAGATTTTTACATCACTTTCAGGCATTCACATAGGTTTAAACATTTGAGCAATTTCAGCGGTTTGGTGCTCTATTTATTCATGTGTGTGTGTTTGTGAGCACAGCAGAAGGCTGTTTGTGGGCAAGGCTTGCACACTGAGAAAATCAAAGCAACAAACTCACAGTTCAGCTTCCAAATGCTCTGCCAGGGACAAAAAACATGAAAGCGATAGGCAGACAGAAAAGGGGAGAGTGGTACACCATCCAGGAAAGAACTAGTGTGAAGCTTTCATTTTATGCCTCTCTGAATCCCTTGAAAGACACTGTTCTTGAGTTCGGTTCCAGACTGAGCATATGTGCAGTTTAAGTCCCTGGTACCACCTGCAGTGATATACGAATGGGAAATTATATAACTTTCTTCCCTTCCTCTAAGCTGATTGGCTTAATCAATCGTTCACTGCAGTCTAGACCAAAGTATGTGAGCAGAGTGGAAGGCCCTGTCCCAAATGGCTCCATAAACACTCGCAGTCTTCCTCCAAGTCTGCACTTTCGTGACGTAATGTCACTTTTGACTGTCGGTAAGAAATCGAGGTTGGCAAAAGTGCGCATCGAACTGCGTAATATCGAGCGGAAAGGGGATGTTTGTTACCACACAGGTGTTGACTTACACATTTACCGGAGTGCCTGCAGTTACTCACATTAGCCGCTTTCTGACCAAGTAGTTACAGGAACTTAGTTATAGGAACTGTCCACTTCTAAACAGTTCTTAGAACTACTCTCCCCCAAACTCGGTTTTGCTGCTTGTGTTCGCACTGGCCAAGTGGCCATAGGAACTGGTAGGAGGGGTAACGCAGACACGGCGATGGTCTTTATAGCGTCATCACTAGACGTAGCACGGCCACATACAACAACAACAAACCAGCATGGAGGAGGCTATTGCAATGTTCCTGTTCTGCCTTGCCGGGACCTTAATAACGGAGAACGAACGGCGGCGTTTAAAGATTATGCTTGAGTTCTGTACAGAGAAACACAGAAGACGAAGGCTCCAGCGTAATATGATATTAAGTAATATGATGGAAGAAGATAAAAGAGCAGAGCGCAGGAGGCAAACAAAACGACGGGTAAGTTTAGCTAGCATTAGCAATTAGCTGGTTGAATGCGTCATGTTTGTCTTAATCCTCGTTGTAATGTTTTGCAAAAACACACAGCGTATGGCAGACAGCGCGCTACAAGTTCCGTGTTGACAGTGGGCATGACTTATAAGTTGAACCAATCAACGTAGACCTAGGGAAAGGGAACTAAAAAGTCCTCGCTCTAGACTAGGTACTGAAAGAGTTATAGGAACTACGGTCTGAGGAACTGAAAAATCCCCAATTTAGTCTGGTCGGAACACGAGAAAAAAGGGTTATAGGAACGTTAGGTTCTAGGAACTGCAAAAGTCCCTCCGGTCGGAAAGCGGCTAATGAGTGGCAAAAACACTGAGCGGCTGTATTTGTTTTCAGCGTGAATGCTGCTGAAAACAAACACAACACATATAAAGTGGGAAAGAGCTTTGCGATTGACTGTACAACTAGATTTGACAAGGTATATTTTTACAGACTGACTATAGAAAGAGAAGCAATTGGATCGCTGCAGATTCACATAAACAACTGGACTCCAGTCAACGAAAGTGGATCTGCAGTATCATTTTGTGTCAATATGCTGAATTTAGGTGTTAAACCATACCCATATATTTTTCTATTATTATATATGGTAACAACTCATCAATTAAATATTTATCATTGCATATTCTGCATTATTGGATGTTTTTTAATAAACACTGACCAAAAAATAAAAACTATAAAGTTTCAGGGCTGGGCGATATTACTGATATAAATATATATAGGCTATGTATAACACTGATATAAGTGATCACCTAGATTTAGACCTACCTATATTGTATTTATATAAGGCGTTCACAGGCAAATTTGCTTTATGTTTAGGTCTATATTGCTTTTATTTTCCCGGGGTCGAAATCAGGCAAACATAAATGTCAGGCAACACGACTCCTTGCTGCATGTCAATATCCATGGATCACTGGATCTTTAGTAAGTTGTAAGGAATTGAGTTCAACATTTAGTTTAAATTGATAAAATTGTTCATTTTAGTTGCATTTTCGCAGTTTCCCCTATTAAATCCAGTCACGCAGCAGATCTTTTGCCACTCAGTCAGGCTGAGGGGGGTTGTTCCGGCGGGAAAGTGACGTCAATGCATTCCCTCTATAAACTGTTCCAAACTGGACAGTGTGTCACTGTGCATTGATGCTTTGGCTTCTTGAGCAACTAACCATATTGGGAAAAGCTAAAAACCAATTGCGGTTCTTTACATAGATGTGATTATCTGCACATTGTTTTCATTTGTTGTGATATTGCTTACTTGCAAATTAAACACTGAAAATTGTCATGTTTAAATTAAACGTTTCATAATGCAGCTTAGCCTATAAAATATGTAACAACGAATGAGCAACAGCTTCAAATAGTGGATGTTTGGTTTTCCCAAGGTGAGATAGAGAGTGAGTTAAACAGATGGTGGTTTAAGGAGGAAGTGTTGGCAGTACTTCTAGAGGATTGTGGATTTAGTGGTTGTAGGGCTGCATTTTTGTTCTGATTTTCGGTTCAAATAGCAATGCAAGCTTCCAGCCTCACACTGGTTCCTAACCTGAGTTCCCTGAAGGCGGTGAGGGAACTTATATGCTTTGAGGTCAAATATAGATGCAAAAAACGTTTGTTTTTGAATGCTCCAACAAACGGTCACTAATCGGAACCATTGATTCATAGTCTATAAACTTGCTGATTAAATTGCTATGGCGCAGGAGTATATGGAATATAGGAGAGAGGCCGCACTATGCATATATTTTATTTTATTTGCACTGATGCGTTTCGGCGTGGCGAATATGAAAACCATGAGCCATAAAATAACAGTTACAAGTTGTGTTTAATTCAAGCTACTTTATTAAATATCTCCCAACCAATCTGCATTAACAATGACTGCTTTTTAGTTTGCTTATATGTGCTGCTCTCCTTCCACTTTCTTGTAAACCCTCACAAACGGGGTCTCAGTTATGGTTATATTTTAAGGAGGGAAAATTTAACGACTATCCATCCACCCATCCATCCATCCATCATATATCCATCTATCTCTTTGTCTTTCTCACTCTTTTTTCCCTCTGCTGTTTGGAGCAATTTCAATTTCACGCTCAGCTGGGACACATCATCCACTCCAGCTTCACACCTCCCCGTCAGCATGCCGGCAGCATGCTCAACAACACATGCATAGAAAGTTGAACACCTATCATATGCATATGGCTATTATACACACTAGGTGGCTGATGGTCACAAATGTGGTTATGGATGAACGCATGACAGCCTGAAACAGTCTTACAAATATATTGAAGGTCAGGCTGCACCTGAAGCCTGGGAATATACGATGAGAATATATGCACAGTTCACATAATAAATGAGAGAAATACAGAAATGCTTTGACTTTGATATACAAGAGTTGAAGTGAATGAATTTTCAAAAGGAAAGATATATCTACATACTATCTAGGCCAGTCAGTGAGATTAGGATTAGTATGTTCCATTGTATGTCAGAAATAGTGTGTCAAAAGTGCCCAGATGGCATTCAGTTTTCTGTGGGTTTTCAAAGTGTACATCTGTGCATGAGTTTTGGGCTGAATATCAACCACAAATCATTATGCTTTGCGAGAGGACTGTGCAAATACTGTTCTCACAATAATGGCATATGCATGGGTTACAATTGTTGCATTATTCCGAATAAATAGATTAATATTCACAAATAAATGTAAAGAGATTCACAAAAATGTATAAAAATTCAAAAATAAATAAAATGAGATTTGCAAATAAAAAAATATTTACAAATGTTTTATTATTTTACAAACACAACTCCACTGTGGATTTTGAAACACTTCTAGTGTCGACTTGCAGACAAATCCACAAATAAGTTGACTCCACCCACCATTTACTCAACCCAATGAATAAACAATCTTTTGAAAACAGTGTTTTAACCACACAAATAGTTCCGCTCAATTTGAACGAAGCGCCCAAAGATTATTACTGCTCCTTTCAAGGATACAATCAGTTCCTGCCCCGAGTGTAACACCGTGTCCTAAATAAACGTGACGCGATAAAATTCCAGCGACAGCAAGTGTCTGTCCACACTAGAGACGCGACTGTGAGGACCGCCACACGTCAATCAAAAATCACAGTCATTCAGAACAGCGTGAAAGCGCACTGCTGGCCCGCACCTCACTTACGCATTGGAAATGGGTGAGGACATAATCAAATCAAGAAATAACATTATTTAAAAATCAAAACATTAAAAAAATATACTCATTGACAAATTTTGTTATGAAGTACAGTTGTATGTTTGCATAGAATTTATTTCGAACGCTATATTATATGCTTTCAAAATCTGAGGTAAATTATCCGTTATCGCTTGCGGCACAGTGACCTATTTTTAACTAAAAATAAATGATGTGTACTCATAACCAGTGTAATTTCTTTATTCTGTCAGCTGCGACGTCGCAGAAATAGGAATCATTTCTAAATTAGAAACTTCGTTTCGCCGCGCGTCTGGTTAGGACAAAAACTATGATTAACATGGAAAAGATACCTTTCATTGCATGCCGCGCGCCGCATCGCGTGTAGTTAGGACACGGTGTAAAACCCATAGACAGTATAAGAAGTGGACAGAGCCATCTCATTGGAACTCATTTGAGAGAAGTGAAGCCCATCTTTAGCGTTTTTTTAGGGTGTTCCGTTCCTGACGCGCAGACTCAAATTCGAGCTCTGACGACGTAGATGTGACATGAGCAACCCATCTGACTTCTAGTGGCTGTGGCATGAGAAATCTGAATCATTCCCTTCCGAAACTTGCAGAGGCGGAGAGTGTGAGTAGGAGCTGTCCATGAGCTAGGAGCAGGCGAAACTTTTGCTAGGTATTCTGATTAATTATTTAGTCATTTTGCCTTCATTTTTCCCGATCGCCCGCGAGCTTCTCCTTCTGTCCATACGGTAATCTCTCTACTGTGCGACAGAGAGTCGCTTGGTACTGACGCAATCGTTAGCCTACATTTCATACATTGTCGTGTTTCTTTAGAAATAAATAATGGACAAATGGAGTCTTCAAACACCTCAGATGTAAAGTAGGGACCTATGATTTCCGCGATAACGAAATCGCGGACGGAATCGCGGAATTGGCCAATTAACGCGGAATCTAGTGTTAACTTGGAATTTCGTGGATTTTTACATATTTGGTTTGAAATTCGTTTTTTGTGTGGGAGATGAACGCATGTCTGGTGAAAATGCAGACCGGGGAAGCAAATCTGGACGACACAAACCCCTCAACCCGTCATTTAAGCTCCAATGACGAAATCAAATCATGGAAAGCATGGCGAAGCGGCTCTCCACGGCTCTGCTTTCGTCGGAAAGAGACACGGCGCGTCTGTCTATGAGGCGGCGGACTGGACAAAGCGCTGAGAGACAGAGTGTGACTTTATTTAAACTTATATAAACTAATATAAGTTACATTACTGGACAGTTTAAAGCTCACAACCATATTTTGTTGTTACTTGAAGAGTGCAGTGTTATGTTGCATCATGTTATTTGTCCTGACAAGGCTAAATGTCTGTATTACCTCAATAAATTTAAGGTCATTCCTAATTTATTTGTATTTTTTAATAAATTTAATCATTAACTTTAAAAGCATACTATTTTTACAACTAAAATAACAGTCAAGGGTAAAAAAAACCTAATTCCCATTAATAAAAAATAAAAAAAAACGGAATTTGGGAAAAAATAAAACGGAATTTGGGAAAAAATAAAGTGGATTTCATAGGGCCCTAGTAAAGTTATTCGCTGTCAAAGTGACGACAAAATGAATGGGAGTCAATGGAAATGCTAACGCAAGTGAAGTTCTTTGGCTTCGATGGATTACCCCCTTGGTAAAACCAAACGTGATTGGTTGAAGCGAGAATGTGCTACGATTGGCCAGCCCAATGCGGCCGTTATCTGATTGGCTTGAGTAAACGGTGGGTGGAGTCCACCTTATTTGTGGATTTGTCTGCAAGTGACACTAGAAGAGTTTCAAAATCCACAGATGCGTGAGGGGATTTACAAATGCACAAGAAGCAATTCACAAATGTGTGCAGCGATTTACAAATGAACAGAAACGATTGACAAAAAATAAATGCCAGGAAAGAGAAAATAATAAAACATGTGTAAATATTTTTTTATTTGCAAATCTCATTTTATTTATTTGTAAATTGTAAACATTTTTGTGAAACTCTACATTTATTTGTGGATCTTAATCTTTTTTGTGAAATTGTGTAAACTTTTTTGTGAAATTCTTTACATTTATTTGTGAATCTTAATCTATTTATTTGGAATAATGCATCAATTCCATCCCCATAAATATTAGCTTACTTCATACAGTAGTTGTCACACTTCAACTTGAATATTGTTGGAAAATACGTTTTTGAGCAGATAAAATCTCTAAAGTCAACCTCTTTAACCACACATCTGCTTTTTTTTCATGTACACCCTCATTCCTGACCCCTGATGTAGAACTGGAAAACTAATACACTTTGAAATAATGTGCATTTAATGAGGATTGCGAATGAACCTTAGATTACCCTCAGACTGAAGAGAGATTCAGTTGCAGTCGGCATGTTTGGAGACAGTCGTGTCTTTAGAGGCGTTCGCTGCATTAGTGACCCTTATGACTCTGCTTAAAAACTCACTTCTATGACATGACACTGCCACACTCATTCATATTGACAAGCTCCTCATGAATTATGCATCATTATGCAAAAAAAAGGATTAAAAAAGAGTGCAGAAATTGGCTGTGACCTATGCAAAACATACAGAAATAGAGATGGGAAGTAAGAGAGAGTGCCGGGAGGATAGCATGACAGGAAACAAGACGTCTTATCTGAAATCTCCAGTGCTGCGGTGTTATCTTCACGAATCAAAGTTGAATGCTTGAGTTGTCCGCTTTAACATGCATCAGCATACTCAACCTCTGCAGTTCGACAGAAACAAGAAACCAAGACACTGAGCTACAGTGAGCGTATACTAATGTAAATTCTACCAGAACAACTTGGTGCAGTCAGAAAATGACAAAAAACTATGGATTTTTTGTTTTGTTGTATGAAGAAATTGTAAAGTTTTGTGATGCGTCTACAAGCTTTTTTAGCTTGTGCCATCTTGAAAAAGAAAAATATACCATAAGCACATAAATTACTACATTCTAAACTATTATAATCTAAACAGAGCATGAAATATAAAATTTTAATTAGGGCTGTCAAATGATTAATCGCGATTAATCACATCCAAAATAAAAGTTCTTATTTAATTAATATATGTGGGTGCACTGTGTATAATTATTTTGTATATATATATATATATTAGTGCTGTCAAACGATTAAAAATATTTAATCGCGATTAATCGCATTAATGTCATAGTTAACTCGCGATTAATCGCACATTTTATCTATTCTATATATCTTTTGATTTCTTTTTGTTACATTATTTTTTCTCATTTTAATGCTCTTATCAACATGGAAAAGTGGATTGGCTTGTTTAGTGCAAATGTTTTTTTATTATTGAAAATAACATTGGACTAGTGTTAAATTTCACACTATATAAATAATCTAGGGTGAAAATAGGTGAAAAATAGGGTGAAAAAAATACTGACAGGTCCTAATATTGACGAGGGGTGGAGAATTCGCATCAGCTGTGTGTGTGCTTGGCCATCATCAAGTGGTGTTTCAGACAGGACGTGCTGCGATGATGATAGCTCAGTTCACAACGACAAAACACACAGATCGCTTTGGTCTTGTCAATGGGACAGTTTGGCAACTTTTTAAAAGTAAACTTTCCAATTCAGAATCTTAGGGCATCCATTTCGGTGTCTCGCGCTCGTCATCCACTCAAAACGTAACGTTACCATTTGGCCGGCTCGCAAGCCCAAACGAGTGTGTGCGGCACAAAACGTCCTCGCGCTGCGCTCTGAAACCCATTAATTTCAATGGCTTGCGCCGCGCGAGGACGTTTTGTTGCTTCTTCGACCAAAGAGCAAGCGGATCTAGCTAGATCGAAAACAAAACAACAGGCATGCCACAAACACACGTTTCGGCTTTGAGTGGATGACGAGCGCGAGACGGCAAAATGGATCAGGACGCATGCCGCGTCCTGTTGCAAAAGCATGTGACAAAAAGACCGTTAATCGCGCGATAAAAAAATTAACGCCGTTAAAATGGGTTTGCGTTAACGCGTTAATAACGCGTTAAACTGACAGCCCTAATATATATATATATATATATATATATATATATATATATATATATATAAATACACACCCATGCTTGTATATATTTAAGAAATATTGTCATGTATATACTGTATATAGATTTATATATAATTTATATTATATATAAATATAAATATTTTATATATAAATAATATTTTTTTCTTAAATATACATGCATGCGTGTGTATTTATATAAATATACAAAATAATTATACACAGTGCACCCACATATATTAATTAAACAAGATCTTTTATTTTGGATGTGATTAATCGTGATCAATCATTTGACAGCTCTAATTTTTATATTTATTGTGAAAATTAATTATTCAATTCCTTCAAACATTTCCACAAATTAAGTGTTTTCAAAGTGTATTTGGTTCACAAAGAGACAACAGTGTCTTTGAGAAGCAAAGGAAGCAAAGTCAAGTACTTTTGTCATTTTTAAAGCAAAAACTGTATTTTGGATACATATTGTACAAAGTTCAGCAGGCTGATAGGTCCTCAACTCTGTCTTGCAATCACATCATTCTCTAGGGCACAGCTGATTGGTTCCTGTCTGTATCAGTAGCCAATGAATTTGCTGCTTAACCGTCAAACACTGGTCAACATTTTCTGTTAGCAATTGCAGTGCTTTCAGAAACCATCCACCTTCCCCAGCTCCACCTGTATAGATCTGCTACAGGTAATTTATATATGATATATTGTCTTACTTGCTCACACCAGCGTCATGTATGTATTGTCAGTATCAAGTCAAGTGTGGTCATGGCCATGTTTCCAGGTTTTGTCATGTGATTCCCTTCCCATTGTGTTACATTCTTATTTGTTCATTGGTTGATTATTTTCAGTTGTTTCTTATTAGTCATTAGTCCTTAGTGTATATTTAACCCTCATGTTTCCATTGAATGTTTATAAACTGTAGTTAATACAATAATAGACTATACAAACAGAGAGCTCTTCATTCATTGAATTTATCACTATAATTAAGATATTATTATTGTTTAATTAGCTCATATATAAAGAGATAGATAATGCTATTAACCATAAATAGTTTTCAGATTAGGTTACGGAATATTGGAAAATGTCATTAACTATGTGCTTTAAATTAACGTTTGTTGGACATTAATTACAATAGTATTAATAGTTTCTTAAAATGTTTACTAATAGGCTACATTAAGACTACCTTCAAGGCTTAACCACTCAAAAAATTATAAGGCTGTCAATATGAAATGCATACAAATATACTTATTAGTGTATGGGATTAGGGGTACGTTTAGGGATTAGGGGTATGTACTGTATAAAAATCATTATTTCTATGAATAATCCCCATAAAACCAATTCATGCATGCTCACTGTTTTTGTAAACATTTTAAGGAACTCTTAATACTATTTTTATTTCCAAAATAGGCTGAATTAAAGCAATTAATTAATGAATTTTTCAGACTTTCAATGATCGTAATCTAAAGTGAGAACTATTTATGGTAAATAAGTTGTTTATATAGTCTATAAATTTATTAACTGTTTATAAACTATAAATTATAAACTAAATTATAAATTACCCATATAAGGTAAAACTTTATAATAACTGCACGATATTAGTCATTTGTTAAGCATAAACAGTTAATTCCTCATTAATAAAGCATTAATAGACATTAATAAGCAGTTTATAAATACAGCTATAGATGCTTTTCTTGATTTATAAGCATGTCTATAATGCGTTTAATAATTGTGTTTTCATACTTTGTTAATGATTAGTTAATCATTTCTAAATGAAGTATAGCAGTATTTACAAACCAGTTGTTTAAGAGTTGTCAGTCCTTCATAAGATCACTTAGAAAGTGTAAGTAAATTTAGTAAATACAGGTAGTAATAAAGCATTTAGTAGTGGTCTAGTTAACTATTTTGTGAGCTCATCTAAAGTGAGGACTATTCATGCCTTGTACAGCATTTATAAAGGAGATTTAAAGGTGCATCAATCTTCTAAACAGTAAAATGTAATGAACACAACACATTGATACAGAACATAGAAATATTTAACAGCCTTTAAATATTCTTTAATGCTTTACAAGGCACTTTAGATGAGCTCACAAACATAGTTAACGGGACCACTACTAAATGCTTTATAACTACCCAAATTAACCCTGAATTACAGCATAAAAACATGTTAATAAAGCATTTATTAACACACTATAAACCATGATTATTGAATAATACAATGTATGAATGTACATTTAATTAGTTTATTAATCATTTACTTACACCCTCTAAGTAATCTTATGAACCACTGACAACTCTTAAATAACTGGTTTATTAAAAAAATGCAATTCTTCATTTAGAAATGATAAATTGATCATTAATAAAAGATGAAAACACAATTATTAAACAAATTATAGATATGCTTTTAAATCAAGAAGAAAGCATTTTAGCTGTATTTATAAACTTCTTATTAGTGTCTATTAATGATTTATGAATGATGAATTAACTGTTTACTCTACACGATTATTAGCGTGTAGTTATTATAAAGTGTTACCGTGTTGGTTACTGAAATACTTATATTCATGCCAAACTTAAGGAGAGTTGTCATGACAGAAATACTATTCTAGGCATGGAATTAGCCTCTGAAATATTTATTTATAACTCCACTCTTTCTCTACTGACATTTCAACAACAAAATTATTTGTAATGATATCTAAAAATTTTATAATATATATATATATATATATATATATATATATATATATATATATATATATATATATATATATATATATATATATATATGAGAGAATTCTCCTGTGATGAGGCATAGACATAGATGTATATCTTGGATATTATTAGCAGACAAATTAAGTGAGAATGTGAAAAGTGTTTTAAGAGTATTTATAGACCAAAGGGGCCAATAGAAACACTAAACATTCTCTTAAAACTAAAATGTGATGTGTGCCCTTTTGATTCCTGCCTCTTTCTCACCTCATCTTTCTCTTCGACTGCAACAAACTGACCCATTTCTAGAACAGTCAGCATTCATGAGGATTATGGGTGATAACCGCACTCACACACACACATGAACAGGCATATACACATACACAGTCAAGTTTGATGATTGTCTATGCTGTGCCCTTCTGAAAGAGGATTATAATGGCCGTGAAAAGGCAGTGAATTATTGACAAAAAAGCGACTGGATTTAGATTTTAGGCCAGCCGGGGCTAAACAGGAAAGAAAGCGAGAGAGAGAAAGGTCATCCAAAACCGTCAAGCAGGCAGTTACGAGCACATTTACTGTATTCTGTTTTTTCTCAGGTTTTTGCAAGCTCTCCAAGTGATGAGCTCAATTACAGCACTCATGGAATCCTTCCTGACGGATCAGCAGCTGTCAGTGATTCAGGTGAACACCTACGTTCATGACAGCTTAGGGAGAGTACAATCCAATATCCGTCAGGCTCTAGGGACAAAAGCTGTTCAGACGCCATTGCTTTCTTTCTTATAATTGTAGTCTTCAGGGCACTAGTGCTACTGGGCAGCTGTGTGCTCATGTGGAAGACACAGCGGCTATCCCACAATGCACTTTCAGCCTTTATTCTGACATCTGAGGTCGAAGAATTACAGGATTTAAGCAATTTTAAGTGTGTCTGTGTGTATCAAAAAGGTTCAAGAGAACCTGGTACATTGGAAAAGGCTCAGCTCACTGTTGAGTAAGCAAAAAGTGGTCTCTGAAGAAATTTGCAAGTGAAATTTTCTCAGCACTCCAGCGTGAATTTGTTTGGCAGGCACCAAGCTGGGCAACTTTAAGCACAAGGCAACAATTATGTGTCATCAAATGTTACCAGACTTATGATTTTCCGTTGGTGACAGAGCAAAAAAAGAAGCAAACTCATAGACCAGAGACTGTAGAATACCTAGAAACTCCTAGCAACCACTTAAGCCGGGAACACACTTAACGAACTATAAGGGCGATTATGAATGTAATTTGATACTTATGACTGATCATGCCCAAATGTTGATCATGCCCAAACTGATCAGTCTGTTTAAAATCTGCTCCAGTCATTGGAAACAGTCAGTAAGTGTGTAAAGTTCAGTCTTTGTACATTAAACGTTCAATGTTTGCTAGTCATTAAGGGTGCATAATGCCTGATTCAGATTACACATTTTTTTCGATAGTCACTTGCTGTGTCTGAAATCTCCACTCAAAGCACTACTATGTAGCACACTAACCCCTATGTTGGGGGTAGAGAGCAGAGCACTATATAGTGAGCTCACCAGCATAATAGAAGCCACTTTCGGACACTATCTCGATCGTCTCTCGGCGCCGTTGATTACATCATCTGTCAGCTGGTGCCGAGCCGGCTCTGGGCTAAATTTTTAAAAATAAATACATTCCAAAATTTAAAAACTAAAAGTGATTTTTGTCCGTTTTTGTTATAATGCGCTACTCCACACATGATTATAACTTATTTTTACGAATCAGCGCATTGCATGATGGTATTTAGGGCTTAGGCTAGTGACCATCGGTTGTACACTACTTTTCAAAATGCATTCTGGGATACATTGAGTGGACTATATAGGGTATAATAATCATCACTATACATTCGGACAGCACTACAAAATGGCGAGCTCACTATATAGTCCACTATATAGTGAGTAATGGGAGATTTCCGGACACAGCAACTGTGTCAGATTATGCGATTTTGACTCCTAAAATCTTGCCGTGGACAAGACACGTCAGACTACACGTTGCTTCCTGACCAGTCATTGCGAACCATCTTTAACGGCGCACGTGATGTCATCGAGAAGGCTAAACTAGTGGCGAGTGACTCTCCGGAAACGTACGTATACCAACAATGGATGAAGTGGTGAGTGTTGTATTGGCTGTCCTGTGTTCAGAAAAAAGTAAAAAAAGAAAGAAAACCTGACAATGGACACGTTCCTGGGTTGCTCGAAGAGGACAGTATGGGCTGTCAATCCTCCAAAGAGAACTTGAGGTAAAATATTGTTTTCTTATATATTTTTACTTTTAGTTTTAACATTAGCACCATCGTCTCTCTTTCGTTTCGCCATTTTTGAAAGTTGTGTACGGAAAAGCTTCTGTGCTCTTATTGGTCAACCTCATACATGTGACGGAACCATCGTGGACGACCAGTTAAAAAAATTAAACATGCTAGTCTATTTGTCGTGATGTCGTGAAGCATCACAGACGCAATGTAGGTTGTCGTCCACTATGACACACTATACGAGATGATTCTGATCGAATCTTGCATCCCGACACCCGTTCTCGTCTCACGAATCCCCACGACACCCTACGTCAAATGGATCTTGCCAAAATTCGGCCTAAAATTGTGTAATCTGAACCAGTCATTAGCAAACTAGCCCAGCATTAGCAGAATTTTTGCAAACATATGAAACATCTTAACAACCACCTAGCAATGCCTTAGCAAAAATGTACAATACCCTTGAAACCATTTAGCAATACCATAGTAATCACCTTGAAAACTCAAAAAGCATTTAGAACACATTAACAAGCACCAATCAATGGCCTAGCAAACATCTACAAAACCCATAGAATTCACCTAGTAATGCCACAACCATCACAAACACCTGTAACAACCACTTAGCAACACCCAAGCAAACATCTACCCAAGCAATTGCTTTGCAAAGCCCTAGCAACATCCACTAAACCTTGGCCATCCACCTATTAATGCCCTAAAACACAATCACAAACACC
Organism: Hybognathus amarus; assembly: GCA_030378365.1. Classification (NCBI taxonomy): domain Eukaryota; kingdom Metazoa; phylum Chordata; class Actinopteri; order Cypriniformes; family Leuciscidae; genus Hybognathus; species Hybognathus amarus. The sequence goes on from JAQIUQ010007156.1 coordinate 52,720, forward strand.
CTAACAACCACGTACTGTAGCAATGGCCATGCAACCATTAAGAAATACCTTCAATACTCTAGCAACCATTTAGCAATGGCAACCTTTCAATCGCCTAACAATTATTTACAAAACACTTACATTCGTAGCAATGCCTTAACAACCATCACAATAACTTAGCAACTCCTTAGCACCCATCGCAAACACCCTTACAAACACTTGGCTACCATCTACAACCCTAGCAACATTTATTAATCTAGAACACACAAACAACTACCTAGCAACCATCTTAAAGACCCTAACCACTTAGCACTGGCCTATTCATGGTTTTCATATAACACCTAGCTGGAGGGCAAAACAAGTCATTGAGCAAATCCCTGTTTATGGAATTTCCCATAGAAAAACATTATAAAGGAAACGCCAAACCATTCAGCTTGTTGAATTTATAATCAGGGCTCCTCTGCTCAACTGTGTAGAGTACAGCGGGGCTAAAGGTGCCATGGGGTAAAAGGCGCTTTTGGTTTTATTTTCCTCTAAAATATCAGATGGCACAAAAACTCAATAGCACCTCATTGCAGTACACGAGATCCAGGGGGCGGAGTTGGATCCAGATCTAACGGGTGGAGATAGGTAGGATTAGGGGTGGGGTTAAGGATCAGGGGGTGGAGATGGGTAGGATTAGGGGTGGGGTTAGGGGTCAGGGGGTGGAGATGGGTAGGATTAGGGGTGTGGTTAGGGATCAGGGGGTGGAGATGGGAAGGATTAGGGGTGGGGTTAGGGATCAGGGGGTGGAGATGGGTAGGATTAGGTGTGTGGTTAGGGATCAGGGGTGGAGATGGGTAGGATTAGGGGTGGGGTTAGGGATCAGGGGGTGGAGATGGGAAGGATTAGGGGTGGGGTTAGGGATCAGGGGGTGGAGATGGGTAGGATTAGGGGTGTGGTTATGGATCAGGGGTGGAGATGGGAAGGATTAGGGGTGGGGTTAGGGGTCAGGGGTGGAGATGGGAAGGATTAGGGGTGGGGTTATGGATCAGGGGGTGGAGATGGGAAGGATTAGGGGTGGGGTTATGGATCAGGGGGTGGAGATGGGTAGGATTAGGGGTGGTGTTAGGGATCAGGGAGTGGAGATGGGTAGGATTGGGGTGGGGTTAGGGATCAGGGGGTGGAGATGGGTAGGATTAGGGGTGTGGTTATGGATCAGGGGGTGGAGATGGGTAGGATTAGGGGTGGGGTTAGGGATCAGGGGGTGGAGATGGGTGGGATTGGGGTGGGGTTAGGGATCAGGGGGTGGAGATGGATAGGATTAGGGGTGGGTTAGGGATCAGGGGGTGGAGATGGGTAGGATTAGGTGTGGGGTTAGGGATCAGGGGGTGGAGATGAGTAGGATAAGGGGTGGGTTAGGGATCAGGGGTGGAGATGGGTAGGATTAGGGGTGGGGTTAGGGGTCAGGGGGTGGAGATGGGTAGGATTAGGGGTGGGGTTAGGGGTCAGGGGTGGAGATGGGTAGGATTAGGTGTGGGGTTAGGGATCAGGGGGTGGAGATGGGTAGGATTAGGTGTGGGGTTAGGGATCAGGGGGTGGAGATGAGTAGGATTAGGGGTGGGTTAGGAATCAGGGGTGGAGATGGGTAGGATTAGGGGTGGGGTTATGGATCAGGGGGTGGAGATGGGTAGGATTAGGGGTGGGGTTAGGGGTCAGGGGGTGGAGATGGGAAGGATTAGGGGTGGGGTTATGGATCAGGGGGTGGAGATGGGTAGGATTAGGGGTGGGGTTAGGGATCAGGGGTGGAGATCGGTACACCTCCTTCTGGATTTCGTGACTACAAAACTCCAAAAACTTTCCAAACACAGCACTTTCCAAAACACACACTTTACAAGATGCACATGGACATTTAAAAATATGGTCTTTACATTGGGTAAAACCACTGAGGATTCAGGAAGGTAATGGGCATTTGGTTTTCGAAAGGCATGGTAAGCAGTAGACCAATCACAACAGAATGGGGACGTCTGAACAATCAGAGTAGAGTAGGCTCTCGGAAAGGAGGGGTTTAGAGAGATTTATTCTTCAAACGAATCAATTGAAAAATGTGGCGTTATGAGAGAATGTGATATTATGAGAAAATGAAAGTGTTTTTTGAGCTGCAAGTAAACCTGTTGTAGGAGACCTCCAAACAACAAAGCTTTAAAATAGCATAATATGTGCACTTTAGCAATAAAACCAGGCTGCATTAACGCAATCATACAAATAAAACACATATACCTTCCCTAATATTTCAAAAAGAGGCGCATCTGTTGAGCCAGAGGTTTAACTACAAAATAATGCCATGGGACACAAAAAATATATACACAGATGCTTACTCATAAACAAATACATACATTAAACAAACAGATCACAGCAGTTCTGCGCCAACGCTAATTGTATTCTGTTCACATACAGTTTAATATACAGACATTAACATTCAGAAAACACACTCCACTGTTCATGATCCACTGCCTCGCATTCCTCTAAACACATGCACGCTCGTACACTGTCATCACTCACATATGGCTTCTCTGGTGTGCATGGCCAAACACAGACCCACATCTACACACAGAGACACACAAGGGTATGCCAATGTTGTTTGCAGGAACTTTAGGGCTGAGGCACACTAATGTTAATTCAGGCCACATCAGCATGACGTTTGCACATCCACAGCATGAAAATGAGGTGTGGCACGCACACACACACACAGATGGGATTGCAAATTCTGTGTGCAACATGTAATAGTACATGAGTGAATGAGGGAGTGGGGAAAATATATGAACACAGAATGCTTCTGAAGTGCATGTTTGTATATAATATAGTATATAATAGTTATAGTTGAAGAAAAGAAGGGTGAGAAAAAGTTCAGCAAGTGATAATACACTTTCAGAAAAAAATGTACAAAAGCTGTCACTGGGGCTGTACCTTTTCAAAAGGTAAACTTTTGTCCATTTCAGGTGCTAATATGGACATTTAGGTGGTAATATGTGCATTTTAGGTGTTAATATGTACATTTTTGGTGCTAATATGGACATTTAGGTGCTAATATGTACATTCTAGGTGCTAATATGTACATTTTAGGTGTTAATTTGTACATTTTAGGTGCTAATGTGTACATTTTAGGTACTAATATGTACATTTTAGGTGCTAATGTGTACATATTATGTGCTAATGTGGACATTTAGGTGCTAATATGTGCATTTTAGGTTCTAATATGTACATTTTTGGGGCTAATATGGACATTTAGGTGCTAATATGTTTTCTAGGTGCTAATATGTACATTTTAGGTGCTAATGTGTACATTTTAGGTGCTAATATGGACATTTAGGTGCAAATGTGTGCATTTTAGGTGCTAACATGTACATTTTAGGTGCTAATATGTACATTAAGGTACCAATATGCACCCTTTAGGTACAAAAGTGTACCTTTTGAAAAGGTATCGCCACAGTGACCGCTTTTGTACCTTTTTTTTCTGAGAGTGTAGCCTGTCTTTATGTGTGTGTCATTGAATCATTCATTCAAGCAATTAATTTAAGTACATTTCATTCAATCAGAAAATAAACAAGTGACTCCCTCTGAGTCCGCCATTGAATCATTCCCTCAAAAGATTATTCAAAAGCACTGATTAATTCAATAATAACACTATAGTGTTTGATGTTTGGAAATGTGTGGTGCTTGATTCAGCTTTTACTTCACTTTGAACTATTTTTGTTGGCTAAAAATCGACTAAATAACTGACAATATGTCAACATCTAAGTTATTCAATATTACCTTATTGTTTATTGAACCTTTAAATAAAAGCATTATCACACCCACAATTATGCCATTAGACTGATTATTGTGGATTTTGCTACAGTATGCTTATCAAGTAGTTAGTTTACACTTATAGAGATCTCTGATTGCATAGGATATCCATTACCTAAACCACTTCTTCCCAGAGCCTTCCAGTATCCTCGCTAGAAGATCACCCATAAATACCAATCTATATTTTACAGAGATCACTCCAGTCTACACAGTCAATCATTATTAAATTAACTGACTCCATTCAGAATGCACACAGACGAGTTGAAGTAGACATGCTTGTGAACTCTCTCACTTACAAATGAAGAGTAAGATTGTGTGTGTGTGTGTGTGTGTGTGTGTGTGTGTGTGTGTGTGTGTGTGTGTGTGTGTGTGTGTATGTGTGTGTGTGTGTGTGTGTGTGTGTGTGTGTGTGTGTGTGTGTGTGTGTGTGTGTGTGTGCGTGTGTGTGTGTGTGTGTGTGTGTGTGTGTGTGTGTGTGTGTGTGCGTGTGTGTGTGTGTGTGTGTGTGTGTGTGTGTGTGTGTGTGTTACTTAAAAGAAGAAAAAAAAGGATAGTTAAAATAAAATGAGGCCGGAGAATGGCAAGTTAATTAAGGTTTAATTTTAGTCAGATAAGCCAGAGAGAAGATGAATCACCATCAAACACAGGAGAACGAGGGATGGAAGTGAATCAGCCAGAGGGGGAATGAAAACTATGCATACTGTACATCCACTTCAAAAGTGTCTATGTGGGTTCCTGTGGGTTAAAGTTTATGCCTCAAACATGACATAAACACACACAACCTACAGTCAGAACACATCTAGAGCTGCTGGATTAAAAATAAGATGATCACACACATATGCACTTTCACAAATCACTGGGTTAGCGATGTAAATACGTAAAAAAATAATGATGCGCTTGTTCAGGCAAAGGGTTAATGAGAGAGCAGAAACCATAAGCCTCTTACAGCAAAATCATGGTATATCATCATGGTTAGCATGGTATGTGTATCAGTGTGTGTGTACCTACTTAACCATTTTGTTGACACATTTTTATCCCAAAATGTAACTAAAACAGACAAAATTTCTTACCTCCTCTTTTTGGGGACATCCTCATTTGTAAAAGCTATGGAAGCTTGTTTCCAACACAGAATTCAAAATAATTTCTATTGTTTATATATATATATATATATATATATATATATATATATATATATATATATATATATATATATATACAGTATATACATACATATATATATATATATATATATATATATATATATATACTATATATATATATATATATATATATATATATATATATATATATATATATATATATATATATATATATATAGATAGATAGATATAGATAGATATAGATATATATAACTAGCTATACATGCTTGTAATACTAGTTTCAAATAACCCACACCCTAACCCTCACAGAAAACTGTTTTTATAGGCTATCTTTTTATGGAAGGTTGCAATTGTAAGTTTGCATCTCAATATTCGGAGAAGAAAAATTAGATATATCATAATTCTAACATTTTTCTCACAATTGTGAGTTATAAAGTCATAATTGTGACATAATAAGCTCGTAATTGGCAGAAAAATGTCTTTATATAAACAGTTACAAGAAAAAAAGCTTTAAAACTAGAATTATAATTTGTATCTAAATTTATAGTTATATATAAAAACAATAGGAGTCTATGGAATGTGCCCAGTTAGCTGTGTGTATGCAAATCTGCTTGCAGATATATGTGGCTACCTAAAGATTAACACAGAGCTGTCAATCAAAACCGGTCAGTAATGGCATTTCACACTCACTGGTGGTCTCTAAGCGCATTTCCCAGTGGGCAGCTCATCTATGTGACATTCTAATGAGGTTAAGCTATCCAGATTTATTAAAGTAATTGCCATGCCTCATCACTATGACAGTATCATGGACCAATGACAGTGGCCCTGTCTCGTGATGGATGATTCAATATTTTTCTATTTCAATTCATATTTGTAATGTGAGAGTTGTTTTGATGAATATTTGAATGATTTTTAAAAAGCTGTATATATTGCTTATGAATATTTTACCACATTTAAAGCAATCTTTCAGAAGTGTGTATGAAGCTGGAAGACTGTGACCTTTAATCTGACCTTAAGCATGCTGATTACTAAAAATCATGAGGGGAAAGGTTAGAGACTGTGTGTGTGTGTGCTCATATGATTCAGTATGCAACATTTATGAGACACCTGACATCATGTTTTATTAAACAACTATGCATATAGAAATCAGAACTGCCCAACAAATTCATTTAGAGTAATTTGTTTGTTTTTTATATTGACAATATAAAATAAATCTGTCATAGAATTATGACAATAACAGGCACTTTCAAAAACCTAATAGCGAAATAAAAAAGTTATTAAAATCATTGCAACATTAAAAGCTTAAATTTTCACCACAGGGGGACTTACAAAATCTTACACTATTTTTGCTATTGAAGGTTAAAGTTAACTTCACCGATTTAACGGACCTTTTGTGTCACCACTCAAAACTGTTGAGTCTTTGCATGACTTTATCAAAAAAATCCAATCCAATACATTGCAATGCAAATATAATATAATATAATATATTAATGAGTTAATGAATAAATTCCTTGAGTTAATTTTAGTTATTTTAGTATTATTTACAGTTTTTGTATGTGCTTTTGTCATTTTTATTAATTTTATATAACTATATACATAACTACATGTATATTTCAGTTACTTGCTAAGGCAACATTGCTAATTCCATTTCGAGGAACTCAAATGCTTGACACCATGAGAACATTTCTACCTGCGTTTGAATCACTCCAATCTCACTGGCAAAGCGTAGTCACATGACAGATAACGGTGCACCTGGAAGCTATACAGGACAACTGGACCAAACATCGTCAACTTCTTTGTCTTCAGTAAGCACTTTGTGCCATTGCGAGTCTTTTTTGGTGTTGTTTTTATAGCAAGTAAGCAGAGGTTTAAGATCTGTGTGTCTCCATGCCTGCACTACGTTATGGTCAGCCCGTTCTGATCCCAAGACGTCATCTAACTGACGCTTTTGACCATACGTCAACATCCGATGTTTTATACCCTTTAACGTCAGTTAGATGACGCTATCTAATCCTAACCCTACCCCACCTAAACCTACTCACGTTATCTAACTGACGCTAAACGTAAAGTGCCAGTTAGATGACGCCTGGGATCGATCATCTAACTGACGTTAAAGGGTACTCTAAAACGTTGGATGTTGACGTATGGTCAAAAGCGTCAGTTAGATGACGTTTTGGGATGAGAATGTGTTGTTATGGTAGGTGACACACACGATCTGTGTGTGGTCTGATTGGGAGTGGAGCACACACAGTCAGCTCTTGATGGAGCTGTGTTCATAGCGAGTGTTTGCCATTGAGAATGCCCGTACACACCTGGCTCTCTTCGAGAAGGAAGGCCAGGCATACTCCTCTCACGGGTTGGGTCCCAGCTCAGATCTTGGAGGTCACAAATGGAATTGGAAGAGGAGCTTTCTCAGCTCTCACATGCTGGTTCCAGTGCTTTCATTAAGGACATGGAATCACGCTCTGTGGTTTTTTCAGTGTCGAAGTGAGGGTCAGGTGTTAGCAATATCCAGCTCTGATATATTGTTAGCATCGAAGCAGGGGAGTTTGAGGATTCGCCATCTATCTCCCCTGCTTATGCAGAACTTTTGGAGGTTGTGACTCATGGGGCCCTATTTTAACGATCTGAAATGCAAGTGTCAAAGCGCAAGTAACTTTGTGGGCGGATCCCGGCGCTGTTGCCATTTTCCCGACGGGATAAATACCTCTTGCACCTGGCGCAAATCTAAAAGGGGTTGGTCTGAAGTAGCCTCATTATTCATAGGTGTGGTTTGGGCGTAACGTGATAAACCAATAAGAGCGCCATCCAACAGACCCTTTAAGAACAGGTGCGCATGTTGCATGACGGATTGTTATTATAACGGAGAGTTTACAGGCGCGCACCAGGAGTGTTCACAGTCGATGAGACCGACGTTCTTGTCAGGGCAGAGAAAGACAGAGAAGTGACGTTTTATGGGGATGGGAGAAACCCTCGCACATCAGTGTCGGTTAAACATAATATACCTATGTTTCTTGCCACTATTGGGCAAACAGGTCTGATCCTTCAGTACTATACAATTAGCCTTAAAAAATGGGTAATAAGGTTCCGCCCAGGGAGCGCAAGTTCATTTCCTAGTTTAACGACGTGCGTCTGTGGAGGGAAAAAGCCCGCTTTGCACGCGTGCAAAATAGGAATGAGACATGCGTTTGTGTATAAAGTAATTTGCGCCGGGTGCAAGATAGAGCCCGTGGTCTTAATAAACTAGAACATTGACTGGCCATCCAAGAAACTTGAAGCTCATTGTAAGGGCAAGTTATACAAGTGCTTCCTGTCAAGTAAATCCCAACCTCCAAGTCAAAGCCTTCCTTTATTTTCATATCTCCACACCTAGGTGTCGAGATCCTGTCACAGTGTCTGGTTTGTGTTCCCTGTGTTCCCAATGAACTCATCACTGATCATTGCACATAGCTGCTTCTCACTCAAATTATTTGCACCTGTCTATTTATTCCCTGTCTGTTTCTGTGTTAGTTGTCGAGTCCTTGTTTTATGTCGCTGCACTACGAAGTTCTTTTCTTGCTTGTTTCTTGTTTTTGGACTGTGGTGTATGGATTTTGACTATTTGCCTGGCTGACGATGATTATCAATTAGCCTATATAAACACTGCATTTGGATCTTATCTTTTGTGTGCATTCCGTGACAGATCCTGGACTAAGCCGTTTTTGTCTGTGTCTTTGGCCCCTCGCTTTCTAATTATTTTTAAACTGTGGGACTCAAAGAACATGGGCATGAGCCTATAGGCTCCTTCTGCTACCAAGCAATGCAAGATTACATCGTCCTTGCTGGGTAAAGACCAGTTCAGGCCGTGGCGTGTCTGCATTCTATAGTTTTTTGAAGGCATACCAGGCCGACCTAATGGAGGCAAACAGACGGCCTGTGCTATTGCTAGAGCCCGACCGATAAAGGATTTTGAAGGCTGATACCGATACAAATATTTGTTGGTTTTAAAATCCGATAACCCAATATATCGGACAATATATTTTTTCAGTAACATTAGTTATTTGTAGTTATTTATGTATACTATACAAACTACACAACTCCAACACTCATGACATGGTTCAAGCGTGTTTCGTCCGTTTTTATTTTATTTTTTAAAAATATTCATTTATCGGCCATTATAACTGCCGATACTGATAGTTTGGAAAATGCCTAATATCGGCCGATGATATCGGCCTGCCGATATATCAGTCTGGCTCTAGCTATTGCCATTTCTATAGGAGCACTGAGAGTCATCTCTGGTTAAACCTCTCTGGAATAAGATAGTGACAAGACATTCCAGCTGGACACTTTGCTTTGCCCTCCTGGCCTCTTCAGTGACTCAAGTCAATCCTGGTCTCTGGGGCTATTACTAAGTAGCAGCCCTGGTTGAATAGAAGTTACTTGAGGCGTGAGCAACAAAAGCAGAGTGTCACTTGTTGAGGCCTCTCTCAGAGAGATTGTGGGTTGAGACGGCACTTCCAGCCTAAGCCTTCCTAGAGGCGGACTGATCTGAGGACTGTTATCTTATCGAGGATGGCTTCAGGCAAGAAGTCCTGATGCCAGAGGGCTACGTTTCTGAAGTGGTACTGTTCCAACGAGGCCTGCATGTGGGATTTGCCCATACTGGATGGTCTGTCTATGGCAACCTTTGACCCTTTAGAGTCAGCTTTAGAGGACTCTTAAGATGGCTTTCTTACTTGTAATTACCCCCAAGAGTAGGAGATTTGCAAGTCATTTCTTGCCTTGACCTGCTTAGAGATTGCTCCCGACATGGTTAAAGCTCTTTTTAACCCTAGACTGGGTTCTGTTCAGAGAGTGTCTACTAATGTAGCACACTCTGTTATCTTGAAGGCCTTTTGCCCTCCTCCTTTTGAGACAGCAGACAAAGACTAGCTTAATTTGCTTTGCCCAGTTTCGGGCCCTCAGTTGTTACGTCCACTGTTCATCTCAGTGGTGTAAATCTGACCAGCTATTGGTATGCTTTGGTTCCCCCAGACGGGGTTCCTCAGCATCTATACAACGAATAAGTAAATGGATGGTAGAGGCTATCTTGGTGGCATGACCTTCCTTCGCACCAAGCCAACAGAGTCCATTCTTCAAGCCAACAGGTTTCCCTTCAGGAGGTTTGTGATGTAGCAAGCTGCTCCTTATTCACACACCTCCATTAGATTCTATAGTTTGGACATGGAGTCTATCTTAAAGCTGCACTGTATGTTTTTTACCCCATCTAGCGGTGAAAAGATATATGACCATCCAGTGAATATTAGTTTCTGTTCCTCTCAATTCCGATTTTGTTTTAACTCCTACAGAGGACAATGTAGTCCAAGATTAGCATGGCTTCCAGTTCAACCTCATCCATGAGTGTTAACTCAAACGTAAACGCAAAAGGCAGAAGCCTGAATTAAAGGGTATGTCCCTCTTTGGCTAATGTACTCTCAAGATGGAGGGGCAACATGGCGACCGACATTAGAACCCCTTACCCGTATGTATTTTCAATGGCATATTATACACTCACAAGAATACTTTATTACTTGAACGAAGTAAATATACATTAATGAGCATATATATTTTTGAAAGAAATAGGTGTTTTTAGCTAAGAATAAACTAAGAGTTACACAGTGTAGCTTTAATTCTCAAGTGCTTGCTACTAAAGCTTTGTGCTTGGCATGACACCTTTTTGAGCAGGCATTTGTTCACTATGGCATGGTTGGTATGATAATTCTCATTGCGTCAACATTTTGATGCAGCATTGAGTTCCCTGAAAGAAAGCGTCTCGAGTTACGACTGTAACCCTAATTGACTGAGAAAGGGAACGAGATCGGACTTCTACCAATAGGTGACACGGGAGTCGGGACTACATTTCGCCAATGAGATAGGAGTGATTTCACACATGCTTCAGACACAAGTCACCCAGAAGCGTATCCATTCCGCTTTCATTTTGATTCATTATGTTTTTTTATTTTAATTTTGATATTTATGTATTATTCTATTTCAGCTTAATTTCAACAAAATAAGCATTAGTTTTCAATAACAAGGCCTGTTTAAAGCCAAACTAGATTTTGAACTAGATTTTATATTATTTATTTGTGCTTATTATATCAAGAATACTTCATATTCTGATATCTTACTCATTTGACTACTTCTGCATACTATATAGTTGTGTGCATATTTGGATGCTTTATTAGTACAACAGATTTTTACTAATCAGACTGACTGAATAATGATTCAGGGTATGAGAAGCAAAGAAATCGGTCACAAAGAGGAGATTGCACTATAAAATGGAATTAAGAAAATAATGAAGAAATAATTCATCCAAGGCAGGATATTATAAAGAGAATCAGCTTCAAAGCTTCGCATTCAGCAGGTACCTACATGCTAAGGATTCTGGGTAAAGCAGCAGTGCACGGCACTAAAATTAAAAATCGAAAGAGTAACTTATCAGCAGAAGGTGCTGACCTTAAAAATACCTCCGCTGGTTTGCAGCTCAGTGCACTGCAGTCACCCCTTCTTTATAAACAAGATTACAAAATGGATTAACTGCTGTTCGTTAATCCATTTCCAAGTGTGTCAATTGTGCTGGGATGGTTGCTGCTGCAGACTGGTAAAGTGCGCTTCTATACAACAACCACTCTGTCTAAGCCTGCAACCTGCTGCTGTCGGTGTCACCTACATGATATCACTTTTAGCGTCTTACCTACTCTCTCTCTCTCTCTAATTGAATCATTGATGTTGGATCAGACTTGCAGAGAGGAAATGTAAGAAGACTTATGCGATTATCTCTTTAACAGTTGCTGTGTGGGTATGGGCATGTGTGTGCATGTGTGTATCTGAAGGCTTATATGTTTTTCATGACAGAGACACATCTTTGCCTAAGGTGTTACTTTCTCTGAAAGTAAACTAGTCAATAATAACAGATGAAAGAAAAAAAAAGCACTTGAAGTACGGAAGTATAACTGTCATTCAAAGCTACAGTGTGTCAGGAACCGTAGAGAAACTGAAATCAGTCTGCACTCTGGCCTGCATCTTTTGACACTTAAGTGATGTTTCATGTCATTACTTAAAGAAGTTACAGTACTAATAAAACTTTTTTGAGATTCCCAAAACATAAATTATAGAACCAAAGCCAAAAAAACAACAACAACAGCAACTTAAAAAAATCTTGTTCAGAATTTCTATATACAGTGCCCACAAAATTCTAACCTTTCATTGAAGTAGAACAATTTAAAGTGAGGGAACTCACATATGAAATGTTTTTCTTCAATGCACGCTGACCACAATTTTTGGCACCCCTACAAATTCCTAAGTAAAATGCCTCTGAAGTATATTTCCATTAATTTTTAGCACACCAAGGTGTCTAGGAGCAAGAAATATAAAGTGGCTGTAAGAAAATAGCTAAAAGCAATGACAATTCCCATTTCCACCACCAGGGCAATAATTAAGAAGTTCTAATCAACTTAAGATGTTACAAATCAGCCTGGAAGAGGACATGTGCCAATTTCGGGCCATGGTTGCACCTTCCATCAGGACAATGATCCCACACAAAACTTTTAAGCAGGCTATTATTAAACCTCTTATTAAAAAACGCAACTTGATCCTAGAGAATGGTATCTGCGAGGATTTAAAGTCAGAATTTAGACCATATCATAGTAATGAGACTGCTCTTGTTAGAGGTACAAATGATTTGCTGTTATCATCCAATCGTAGTTGTATCTTACTCTTAGTGTTACTGGATCTTAGTTCTGCATTTGATACCATTGATCACAACATTCTTTTGAATAGACTCGAAAATTATGTTGCCATTAGAGGAATTGCACTAGCATGGTTCAAATTATACTTATCTGACCGCTTTCAGATTGTAGCTGTAATTGAGGAGATGTCATATCAATCAAAAGTTCAGTATGGAGTACCACAAGGCTCAGTACTAGGACCGTTGCTGTTCACCCTGTACATGCTATTCTCTGAGATATCATTTGGAAGCATGGAATTAGTTTTCACTGTTATGCTGATGATCCTCAGCTTTATATTTCTTTGCACCACAACGAAATGCACTAATGCATGAAATTAATGCATTGCTGATATAAAAACGGAATACATTGCTGATATAAAAACTTGGATGACTAGTAATTTCCTAATTCTTAATTCTGAAAAAGCAGAGTTTCTAATTATTAGGCAAAACACCCTTCTTCGTTGTCAGTTAGGAACCTGGATTTGACCAATCTTTAGTTTGATCTGTAAAACAGCATTCTTGCATCTTAAAAATATATCTAAATTACGACATTTGATTTCATTGAAAAATGCAGAACACTAAGTTTATGCGATTATGACCTCAAGGCGAGATTATTGTAATGCTCTACTGGGTGGTTGCCCTGCACGCTTAATAAACAAAGTCCAGTTGGTCCAGTTGGTTTGTTGAGTTGGATCCTCAACAAACTCATCTTCATACTGGCGTGATGACTCCGACCTGACGGAGCTCAACTTGATGGACCTGGATAAATATTCTGTAAGTACTGATCCAATCTGACCTGTAATGCATACACTGTTCGTTCGTTGGCCAGAGGAGAACTGGCCCCAACTGAGCCTGGTTTCTTTCTAGGTTTTTTTCTCCATTCTGTCACCCGATGGAGTTTTCGTTCCTTGCCACTATTGCCTTGGCTTTTGGCTTGCTAAGTTGGGGACATTTAATATTCAACAATATTATTACCTGCACTCTACACAAGTCTCTCTTGTCTTTGTCTTTTGTTATTTACTCAAATAAACTCCCTTTTCATCCACAACTGGATTTTGTGTTTCGTGACATAACAGATCTGCCTTACTTAAGGTGAACGATAATGGAATTTTCTTCTAGAAACAAACTTTATTGTATTATTTTCATGTTATCGCTATGAAGCAGCTTTGATACAATCTGTATTGTAAAAAGCGCTATATAAATAAAGGTGACTTGACCTGATCTCTTGTCACATGTTCTCCAAACTCATCGGGTATTGCAATAATTGGCGTTGCAATAATTGGGTGCAAATAATTGTGGCAAACGTGAACTAGAGACAAACATTTATTTCATAATGTGAATTTGACCACTTTAAATTGTTTCACATCAATGAAAGGTTGGAATTTTATGATTTTTTTATAAATAAACAATCCAGATTTATTTTCAGTAAATAATAAAAAAAATACACTACCCATCAAAAGCTTGGAATAATACGATTGATTTTTTATGTTTAGAAAGAAATCTCTGATGTTCACCTAGGCTACTAACTTTCACCTAACTTTTCTAAACCGAGTAATGGCTGCTGAAATTTCTGCTTCACAATCACATCAACACAGAACAAACACAATAAGTTATATTATATATATTTTATGTACTCAAATAAAAAAAATATACTTTAAATTGTTATAACATATATTACAATTAATTTTTTTTAATTTTTATTAGTTTTTAGATGTGAGGATGCAATAAAAAGAGAGAAAAGAAATGGTTTATGCAACGACTTCACTATGCAGGAATTTGCATGAGATTTGCATGTGAGATGAATATGACCCTCCACACACACGCAGTCAACTGTATACATGCACAAAGGTTTTTTCATCTACAAAAGCTCTACCTGAATCATCATAGCCAACATTTGCAGTGAGTTTGTGCATAACCTAGATCCATTCGTAATGCAGCCTATACTACAATCGGTTCAAAAAGATGAACACAGCTTGATCTTATCTTGTCTCTGACGTATACATCCATAAAAAGAAGTCACTGATGACAGTCAGATGACAGCCACGTCCGATCTGTCATCTTACAGTCTCTGAGGATGTTCTGCGATTGTGTGATCAGATCATGATCCTCTTGTCAATGTTGATTAATCACTCAAGCAAAAGATGCCTCACATACAAATGGGCCCAAAAGAGACCACACCGAAAAGCTGATTTAAACCTGGAAATTAACTGCATTTTCTAGGATTCTGAACAATTTAAAACAAAGAAATGTTACAATGTTAAAGTCCCCCTGTAGTCAATAATTGTATCCCTCAAAACTCATCTTTGACCACTAAAATTACATATTTAATGTTTTTTTCCTTGAAATAAAATCCTTTATGCGATACATAGCTTGAATTTAACTCTACACTCTTGCCTCATTTAGTTTGCATGGTTCTATGAATATGCAAATGAGCCCCGCCTCCACTCACTCACACCAGCTCAGAGATCTGGTGTTTACATAATGTACCTTTAAGATTCTGTGCTATTTCCAGTTAATGAAATATGCACATTTTTGACACTGAGCATGTGAACTCTTTGAGAATGTTTAAAAATAGCATTGTGGACAAATAACATGATTTCAGACAAACAAGCAGCTCTAGAGTTAAAACAAAAATAGAATGAATCAAATACTGAGATAATTTGAAATTAATAATACTTTCTAAATTCTAAGAAAGTATGCTGATAATACAATTTGTAATGCTTTTTTTATTTTATTAAACTATAAAATATGCAAATAGAAGCATTTTCCCTAATGGAATGCATTGATAAAATATACAGTTTGCCGCTGTCCATGGTGCTGATTGAAAACAGATACAGCCATATATACAGTGGCCGGTGGGTATGTGTTTTTGCTGATCTCGCACTTCCTGGACAAAATAATTTCCATCCACCAACAGTTGGCCTCTTTGGCAAACCCATACTGTAGTTCACCATACAGTGTCTCAACCAATTTCCCCTTTATTCTCCTTTCTTCTTTTGCCTTGCCATCAGAACACATTTTTTTAGCTCATTTACAAAACAAATTCTTCCACATGTTTACTTGATCCTATACCAACTATACCATATAGCCTCTCTCGTAGCTCCGGCATTGTTACATCATTTAAAATAAGAAACCTGATGCAGACCCTAATAATTTAGATCATTTCCATCCTATCTTAAAGGTTCTATATGTAACTTTTTTATAAAATGAATCCTATTTTTATTGCCTGTGTTTGAAGGGGTTGTAATCACAGATTGCAATGATCCACTTTTCGGGTTTTGCTATTACCTCTGAAGGCCAATATTCGTATTTATAAGTGAGGTCTCCAGGTCGGATTTCCTGCGAAATCCATCAGATGTGACGTGCATGTGTGCTCCCGAGCCTCTCTATCCTCATATACAGTCTATGCAACCAACGGCACTTCAGCTGACGACATGGAGTCTGATAACCCCCAAAACGTCCTGCCTCCAGCACAACACAGACTCCAACACAAACTCCACATAAATATAAAAAAACAAAAAATAATCATCTCCTCAAGCTCGTCAGTCGTCAGGCAAAACTTGAATCTGATCGACTCCGGACGAAAATGCGGATCAACATAGTAAACTCTAGTGAAATAGCAAGGTAAACTACATGAAACATAACATGAATACAAAAGAATGTTCCAGGATAACAAAAAGTTGGTGCTTTAGGATGTAACTTATATTATTTACTAGATCTACTGACTAACGTCGTCGCACTACTATCATATTGTTTATACACATTTCCAGACACGTTCAGTACAGTAATGTCACTTCCTATGATCTTACTGATACACTGAAACTGTTCAGTTTAGTTCACTAACCGTTTCCGTTATCATATTATACATGTGTTGACATTGTTGATTGTAGAAGACACACAAATACAGAAATGGCTTATGCTATATAACATCACATGTCGGCTAAATGCAGTTTCTGTAACATTATCATGGACGAGCACAGAGCATTAGCTCAACATCAAGCTGATAAAAGTAGGCTATTATTGTACCTGCAGTGGGAGTTTACATTAGTTTACAGCAGGTTGTGTGATTATTTCGCCGTTGCGTTGAAAGTCTCCGTGTGGCCGGTCAGTGATTGCTCGCTCTGAGATCGATCACGCACTCGGAGCACGAGCTCTTGTTGCATTCTGAAACATCACCGCTAGAGGCCACTAAAAGTGGCATACAGCACCTTTAAATCTTCCTTATATTTCCAAAATTCTTGAAAAAACAGTTGCTCACCTTAGTAACAATAATTATATGAGTGTTTTTTAGTCAGGGTTTTTTTCTGCATAGTGCGGAAACCACCTTGGTGAGAATAACTCATGTTCTGTTAATGGCTAATGATGGCGGGTCTGATCTATTCTTGTTTTGCTTGATTTGAGTGCAACTTTTTCTGTTGACCAATATTCTGTTGAAACGTTTATCCACTATTGGTATCACTGGTATTCCTTTTGCCCGGTTCACTTAATACCTTTCTACAGCACACAGTTTGTTCAGCTAAAAAATGTCAATCCCAACCGTCTTCTGTTAGCTGTGGTGTCCCCCAAGGTTCTGTCCTAGGTCCCTTATTGTTCCTAATTTACCTTCTTCCACTTGGTAATATCTTCTCTAAATTTGGTATTAAATTCCACTGTTACGCTGATGATACACCACTCTGTGTATCTAAAAAAACCTGAATCCATTCTTACACCTGCTTGTCTTTCTTACCAACTGCCTTCACAAAATTAAAGTTTGGTTTTCTGCCACCTTTCTTAAACTTAATGGCAGTAAGACTGAAGTACTCCTTATAGGCACTAACTTTCTCTAGATCCAGCTGTATTTCCATTATCCATTGACGGATGGATATGTTTTTCCTCCCCGCCAGGTTAGGAACCAGGGGGTCATCTTAGACAGCACTCTTCCATTTGAAGCTCACATAAATAGCAAAAACCAGGTCTGGTTATTTTCATCTTCATAATATTGCTCGCCTCTGTCCATTTCTCATTTTAGTTGAAATTATACAATTGATCACTCAGAAGTGTTCTTGGAAGACCCTGAGCAGCACTTTGTGTTCCTTTTGTATAGAGATAATTAGTCTCACAGGCTGACATTGAAGAAGTTTTATCAGACACTCAGAGGTGGGGTTTTATTACTTTAGCCAGTAACCCACCAAAACACCCCAATAACCACATAGCAATGCCTTAGCAACCATTCAATACACCTTAGCAACCACATTCTCGCAGAAAAAAACAACAACAATTGTACCTTTAGGGGTACAACAGCTTTTCACTGGGGCAGTGCCTTTAAAGGGACATATTTGTACTGTAGTAGTTCATATTAATACCTTAAGTGTACAATACTACTCTAAGGTACTTTTGCACAGAGTGGCTTTTTTATAGCAGCCCTTTTTTAATACAATTAATCTGTTTGATCGAAACTTTCCTAAATAAGCCTCTTTTTTTTACCAAGTTCTTCAGTGCTCTAAATCACTTTCTTTTGACAATTCAATAATCTCTATTCAGTTTTATAGAGAACTGGCCAAACCAATAAGACTCATTCTTTCAGAGTCCCTAATGTTACATAAAACTAGAACTTGGTGGTGCCCACAAACAGACTATTTTGCTGAGCGACAGTAGGGACCGGCTCTCTTGTCTCTGCACTCTTGTATTTGGTTTTAAACATGATAAACAGTGAGAAACACCACTGTGTATACAGAAATACGAATGGGTGTTTTTCCATAAGTGCCACCTACACATAGCCAGTTCGTTTTGCAATGCAATGGTCTGAACAGACAAATCGCACTAGAAAAATGGATCAAATCCAAATGGATAGAATTTTTTTCTTTATTTAACCTTTACAAAATAAGCGTTATAAGTAAAGTTGATGCACATTTTTAAAATGTAAATACAAAGTTCTGTCACAAAACTCTATTGCATAGGCTGATAGGTCCTTAACTCAATATGCTTGCAATCACATCTTTCTAGGGCACAACTGATTGGTTTCTGCCATATCAGTAGCCAATGAACTCGCTGCGTAACCTTCAAATACTCAGTCAGCATTTCCTGTTTAAGTTGCAGTGCACTTTCAGAAACCCTCCACCTTCCCCAGCTCCACTTGTCTAGACCTGCTATGAGTAATTCATATGCTATTTTGTACAGCAAGCAATAGCCATCATTTCACCGTCTATAGGTTAACTACCTGATAGTCTGGCAACAAGTAACCCACTTCTAGCCAAAATAACCATGAATTTGGTTACGTCTTTTTTTGCCAAAATAACTTGCAATGATGATGTGATTGTATGATACTCCATCATGTGTGTTGGCTTTTTTTTTTGTCTTTTGCGCACCCTTTGGCTATGGTTAGGCTTTTATTAAATCTTCACTGACACCCCAAATTTTGCCTCGTTTTAGCCTAGACGTCAGGGGTGTGTTTGGGTAATCCATTGCCATACCAAGGACTTGTCATGACAGAACTGGATTTTAATGTCCAATAAAATGCCTTGGAACGCGCAGCTAGCCATTTCTTTCTTGACCAATGTACAGTTGGAAAATGAAATAAAACTTGAGCATTAGAAAAACCGAACACACATCTTGGTAACACTTTATTTCGATAGTCCACTTTAGACATTCTGCTAACCACAAGTAACTTTTCAACTACATGTCAACTAACTGTCATTAGAGTACTAGTAGACTTTCAGCTTAATATCTGATAACACTTTATTTTTTAGGTACCCCAACAGACATTCAACTGACTATGTAACTTGGCGACTACAAGTAAACTAATTCTCCTGAACCCAAAGCCTAACACCTAACAGTCTACGGACAGTCAACTATAATATACTAATACTCTAATGAGAGTTAGTTGACGAGTAGTTGAAAAGTTACTTATAATTAGTAGAACGTCTAAAGTGACTATTGAAATAAAGTGTAACCGACATTTCCAACCCATATTGCTCTGTGATGTGTCAATGGTCGCTTTGGTGGTATTTATAGCATAGAGTGGGACGCTTTAGATTCTAGAAAGCATTTGATTGGACAGAAAAGGTGAAGTCCGCAATGATGTCATAAAAATCTGTGATCCGTTTTAGAGGACGTTTTGAATGCTTATATCTCCTAAATGTGGATTTTGTCATTATTTTGGAACACACCAGCTTATTCATAACCTTAAAGGAGTAGTTCACTTTTTAAAAAAAATGTTGCTGATAATTTACTCACCCCATGTCATCCAAGATGTCCATGTCTTTCTTTCTTCAGTCGAAAAGAAATTAAGGTTTTTGATGAAAACATTCCAGGATTTTTCTCCATATACGGTTCAAGGTCCAAAAGACAGTTTCAGTACAAACTGCAAACTGTTCAAAGAGCTTTAAACGACTCCAGACGATAAATAAGGGTCTTATCAAGCGAAATGATCACTTATTTAATAAATAAATAATAAAGTTTAAGTTTTATAAGCTCAAATGGTCGCCTTGCTCTGTTCTGTGATGCGCGTTGTGACTCTCCTGTTCAAACTCGTTCATCAAAATGAACAAATCTTTTTCAGAGTAATTTGGTTCATTCAACGAAACGAAACGAACAAATTGACTCTGAAAAAGATTTGTTCATTTTGATGAACGAGTTTGAACAGGAGAGTCACGAACGTGCATCACAGTACAGAGCAAGGCGAGCATTTGTGCTTATAAAACTTAAACTTTGTTTTTTTTGTTTTTTTGTTTTTAAATGAGCGATCGTTTCGCTTGATAAGACCCTTATTCATCGTCTGGAATCGTTTAAAGCCCTTTGAACAGTTTTTACTGAAAGTGTCTTTTGGACCTTGAACCCTTTGGTTCCCATTGAAGTGCATTATATGGAGAAAAATCCTGGAATGTTTTCATCGGAAAACCTTAATTTCTTTTCGAACTGAAGAAAGAAAGACACCGACATCTTGGATGACATGGGGGTTTAATAAATTATCAGCAAAAGTTTTTTCCAAAAGTGAACTACTCCTTTAAGGCTAACATATGAATACTAAAAGCTAAAAAACGTACATTTTGATTTCAGGGGACCTTTAACTTGATATGGCTTCAAATGAAAACAGTCAACGAAGTCAATCCTGTGCATGTTTACATACAAAACAGCACAGATGAACACAAGAATGCATGCTGCGTATATAAACACCCTTTTACTCCCTGAGTCACAAATGGTCACAACTGTGTCCAGAGTGGGTTCAGGATAATCTCAATTTCATCATGTATTTGTGACCGAGGGGTCTGTCGACTGGCTGGTGTGTGCAGAGGGCAGAGGCACTGACCTGCGGGAGGCTGGTCAACGGCTGCTCTGAAAAACACACTGTGATATAGCCTTCACACACGGACCGCCTGGCATTCCTGGAGCTGCAGCCAACACACGCACACATGCACGTCTGCTAGTTAAGACACAGAACAATACAGTGTAAACACATTCATGTGTGTAAATACAAAGAAATCAGAATATGCTCACATACACACATAAAGCTGCAATATTTAATCCAGCAACACATACAAAGTGAGAACATGCATGCGCACACACACACACCACAGCCATCTGTCAGACACAAGTCCCCCCTGTGCTCTGGCTGTCGTAGATATAATACAGTCTGCTGATTGGCTAAATCTGTTACCACCTTATTATAAGACACAGGGACCTGTGATAAAACGGTGCACACACATGAACAACATAACTTCCTTTTTCACAGGAAGTGGAGACAACGAAACACTCGAGGAAAAGAGGGATGACTTTCAGGGGAGAAGGACATGACAGACATTCACATTAAACTTTCAAACCTCTATAAATCAGTTTTTCACCTGAGTGCTGTTTCAATCTCTCTCTATTTCTATGCATCGTCTCATTCCATCTGTTTCATCATGTGCTTCTAAACATTCATCTTCATCCAGACTTCCAATCATTTTCAAATCTGTGCCGCTTCCTCTGAAGTGCTGTTCAATAAGGCTCTGATATTTGACCTCTTACATCACGTCGGCACACAGGCACTCGTAGATACAGACTGATAGGTCCCTAATGCCCTGTTTTTTAATTAACACATTATTGCTTTGTAGTAATATTACCAGAGGAAGAGAGAAAGAGAGGAGGAGGATGGTCAAGAGTCAGACTAGGACAAGTGCCACCAAGTACAGTGTGAAACAAAAATGTAAATGGCATCAGAATGATATTTGCATACTAAATTGCGATCTGTCTTATTTTGTACATTACCATTCAGAAGAATGGAGTCCGCAAGATTTTTATATACACTACCGGTCAAAAGTTTAAGATCGGTAAGATTTTTTATGTTTTTAAAAGAAGTCTCTTCTGCTAACCAAGGCTGCAATTTTTTATAAAAAATACACAAAAAACACAGTAATATTGTGAAATATTATGACAATTTTTTATGTTAATATATATTAAAATGTAATTTATTCCTCTGAAAAAAAGCTGAATTTTCAGCATCATTACTCAGTCTTCAGTGTCACATGATCCTTCACAAATCACTCTAATATGATGATTTTATGCTCCAAAAACATGTATGATTATTATCCATGTTGAAAACCGTGTTTTACCATTTTTATTTCAGGATTCTTTGATGAATAGAAAGTTCAAAAGAACAGCTTTTATCTGAAATGGAAAGCTTTTGTTACATTAAACACTACCCTTTAAAAAGTTTGGGGTCAGTAAGAATTTGTATTTTATTTTTGGGGGAAATAAATTAGAAATCAATACTTCTATTCATCAAGGATGAGTTACATTGATCAAAAGTTACAGAAAAGACATTTATAATGTTAGAAAATGATTCTAATTAAATAAATGCTGTTCTTTTGAACTTTCTATTCATCAAAGAATCCTGAAATAAAAATGTAAAAAAACTGTTTTCAACATGGATAATAATCATACATGTTTTTGGAGCATAAAATCATCATATTAGAGTGATTTGTGAAGGATCATGTGACACTGAAGACTGGAGTAATGATGCTGAAAATTCAGCTTTTTTTCAGAGGAATAAATTACATTTTAATATATATTAACATAAAAAAGTAATTTTAAATTGTCATAATATTTCACAATATTACTGTGTTTTTTGTGTATTTTTTATCAAAAAATTGCAGCCTTGGTGAGCAGAAGAGACTTCCTTTAAAAACATAAAAAATCTTACCGATCTTAAACTTTTGACTGGTAGTGTATATATATTTTAAAATGTAATTAATTCTTGTGATGGCAAAGCATCATCCAGTCTTCAGTGTTACAGTGTTCTGAAGTCAGAAATCAAATATGCTGATTTGTTATTTAGAGGCACTTTTCACATTGTTATCAATGAAGAAAACAGTTTTCCCACTAAATATTTTTGTGGAAACTGTAATAAATTTTTTCCCCGGACTATAAAGTTCAAAGGAACAGCATTTATTTGAAGTCTAAAACCCAAACTTACCTAAAACTTTAACACTGATCTTTTGCGGTCTTGCAAACAAATGTATTTCCTTCAGGAAAAGCAGATCTAGTTTTGGGATGTAACCAATCGTGTGTGGCCAGACAGTTTTTGAAGACTTATTTTTCTCCCACACAAGATGGAAATAGGTTGCCAAATTCAACAGATTTAAGCATTTTGCTGTTTGGCACCACAAGAAGTTGTGTTTACACATTCCCATGCCATATGTTAACACTCATCTTTGAGGGTGAAACATTTGATTGCCAAAAAAGTAAACAGAAAATAAAACCCCATTGGTGTGTGTGTTTGTGTGTGTAGAGAGTAGAGAGAGAGAGAGAGAGA